>PVKU01011758.1:0-40762 GCA_004027475.1 Anoura caudifer | reverse complement strand
GGAGGGACGGGATGGGAGTAGAAAACAGAAGACTGTATAAGAACAACAATTAAAATAAAATTTAATTAAAAAAAAAAAGAAAAGCCAAATAATAAATGCTTTAACTTTGTGAAATGATACAATTACATAGAGTATTATACACTGTAAAAAAAATAATAAAAAATAAAATTGAATTTAAAAAAAGAATGGCTTATCAACTGGGAGTGAGACTGGTATAAAAAGAAGTGGTCACATAACTGCATTATGGAAGAGAGAGTGAGAGTGAGAGAGAGAGAGAAAATGAGAGAAATTTGAGCCTGTAAAACAAAGTTGTGGTATAAACAAAATAATAGAAAGCTTGGAAATACAACATCAAGAAAAGCCATTAGAGAACTTCTGGCCAAGATGGAGTTGTAAGGAGACACACTCTGCCTCCTCGCACGATCAAAAGGGGTACAACAACAATTTAAAAATGAAAACAAACAGAACTGACAGAAAATTGAACGGTTTGGAAGTCTAATGAGCAAGGAGTTAAAGAAGAAACATTCATCTGGTAGGAGGGACAGAGTTGGGCAGCCAGGCAGAAAGGACTTGCGTCAAGGCTGTGGCTGACAGACCCAGCCCGGGATTGTGGACCGGGGCAGGCAAGGCTGCAGCTGGCCAGCAAGGCTGCGCCAGCAGCTGGTGGAGAGGGCGGTCCCACATTTGTGCACAGATAAACCAGGAGGAATACTGGGAAGTGAGACAGACAGCACAACCCAGGATCGCAGCGCGGGGAAATAAAGCCTCAAAACACCAATTGAAAACACCTATGGGGGTTGAGGCGGCAGCAGAATAAACTCCCAGGCTTACAGGAGAGTTCACTGGAGAGACCCACAGGGTCCTAGAATGTACACAAGCCCAACCACATGGGAATCAGCACCAGAAGGGCCCACTTTGCTTGTGGGAAGTGGGGGAAGTGACTGAAATCCAGCAGAGAGAGGAGCAAGCGCCATTGTTCCCTCTTTGACCCCCCCTTCCCAATGTACAGTGTCACAACACAGTGACATGGGTTATCCTGCCCAGGTCAACACCTAAGGCTCCACCCCTCACTACATACACACACAAAAATGGCCCAAATGAAAGAACAGATCAAAGCTCCAGAACAAATACAACTAAGCAACCAAGAGGTAGCCAATCTATCAGATGCACAGTTCAAAACACCGGTAATCAGGATGCTCACAGAATTGGTTGAATTTGGTCGCAAATTAGATGAAAAAATGAAGGCTGTGCTAAGTGAAATAAAGAAAAATGTACCGGGAACCAACAGTGATGGGAAGGAAAATGGGACTCAAATCAACAAATCAACAGTGTGGACCAGAAGGAAGAAAGAAACATCCAATCAGAAAAGAATGAAGAAGCAAGAATTCAAAAAATGAGGAGAGGCTTAGGAACCTCCAGGACATCTTTAAACGTTCCAACGTCCAAATCATAGGGGTACCAGAAGGAGAAGAGGAAGAGCAACAAGGGGAACAAATAAAAAAAATATTTGTTATTTGAACAGATAATAAAGGAGAACTTCCCCAATCTGGCAAAAGAAATAGATTTTCAGGAAGTCCAGGAAGCTCAGAGAGTCCCCAAGAAGTTGGACCCAAGGAGGAGCACACCAAGGCACATCATAATTACATTACCCAAGATTAAAATGAAGGAGAGAATCGTAGAAGTAACAAGAGAAAAGGAGATAGTTACCTACAAAGGAGCTCCCATGAGACTGTCAGCTGATTTCTCAAAAAAGACCTTACAGGCAAGATGGGGCTAGAAAGAAGTATTCCAAGTCATGAAAGGCAAGGACCTCCATCCAAGATTGCTCTATCCAGCAAAGCTATCATTTAGAATGGAAGGGCAGATAAAGTGCTTCTAAGATAAGGTCAAGTTAAAGGAGTTCATCATCACCAAGCCCTTATTATATGAAATGTTAAAGGGATTTATCTAAGAAAAAGAAGATAAAAAATATGAACAGTAAAATGACAGCAAACTCACAATCTATTAACAGCCACACCTAAAACAAAAACAAAAACGAACTATGCAAACAACTACAACAGAACCACAGAAATGGAGATCAATCACATGAAAGGTTATCAGCAGGTGAGTGGGAGGAGGAGAGAGGGGGACAAGATACAGAGAATAAGTAGCACAGATGGTGGGTAGAAAATAGACAAGGGGAGGGGGTAAGAATAGTGTAGGAAATGTAGAAGCCAAAGAACTTATATGTATGACCCATGGACATGAACTAAAGGGGGGGATGTGGGTGGGAGGGCATGAGCAGGACGGAGGGGAGTAAAGTGGGGGAATGGGACAACTGTAATAGCATAGTTAATAAAATATATTAAAAAAAGAACATGAATTCACTCCAAATAAATTTTAGTTGGTGAAATAGTCTAAGATTTTAAAATGTCTATGCTTAGTATGCTAAAAAAAAATTGATAGGATCCATTAATAAAAGAAAAATAAATTACTATACAAAATAGGCCAGTATAAAATAAGGACTAGTGGCTATGAAAGAATTGACTGAAAAAAATCACTAAAATGAATCACTAAAACATGGGATAAACTGGATACTGCTGAAGAAAAAAATAGAAAATAGGAAGGTAGTATTGAGGAGTCTACTCATATACACAATAGAGAAGTAAACATAAAACTTAGAAAATTTAGCTCTGACCAGTGTGACTCAGCTATTTGGATATTGTCCTGCAAAGCAAAAAATCACCAGTTTGATTCCTGGTCAGGTCACATATCTGGGTTACACATTTGGTTCCGTGTTGGGGCACATACAAGAAACAACCTATTGATGTTTCTCTCTTACATTGATGTTTCTCTCTTACATTGATGTTTCTCACCCTCTCTCTCCCCCTCCCTCTCTTCTCTAAAAAATAAATAAATAAAATATTTTAAAAATTAGAAAATTTAGATTAGAGACATAAAGAAGCTGATAAGAAGTAAGAAAATAATATAGAGAAAGTTGTACAAGCAATATCTGTAACTACAAAAGACAATAGCAGAGAAACTTCTAGGAATAAGAAAAATATGAATATCAGATGCAGGTTTTACTCTGAATATTAATAAAGAAAAATACATCATTAAATACACTGCACTGAAGCTATAGACCATCAAGAATAAAAACTGAATTACTACTACTTTAAAAACTATTAAAAAATATGAAATGACCACAAATGATCCAACAGATTTCACATAACCCTGAGGACATGCTCACTTAATGGTACAATAAGAAAATGTGCAGGAAAAAATAATTGCCAATCTAGAATTTCATATCTTACTAAACTACCATGAAAATACAATACTTTTTAATATACATACATACTAAAACATACACATATACTAAAATATATATACACTAAAAGAAAAGAAAAAATAGAGCTTGTAGCTTTCAAACCAGCAGATGGGAAACAAAAAATATAGAAACTATCAATCCAAAAGAAAGCATGAAAGAAAATAAGAAGTAAAGCAAAAATATCAGAAAATAAAAAAAATTTAGTCTAAAAATTAGAAATAAGTCTAAATTTAGCAATAATTATAATTATTGTAAATAGAATATATTCATCTATTAAAAAGTAGATCTTATCATAGAGAACTAAAAATAAACTGATCTGGTTTTAAGTTGCTTAAAAGAGAAAATGCAGCCCTGGCTGGTGTGGCTCCGTGGTTGAAACATTGTCCTGTATTCCAAAAGGTTGTGGGTTTGGTTCCCAGGCAGGAGACATGTCTTGGTTGTGGGTTTAGTCCTGGGTCCAGGAGCATACTGGAGGCAACCAATGTTTGCCTGCTTGTCTGTTTGTCTGTCTGTCTGTCTGTTTCTCTCTTTCTCTCTCCTGAAATCAATGAATATATCCTTGGGTCAGTATAAAAGAGAGAGAGAGAGAGAGAAAGAGAGAGAAAGTGTGAAAATAAAGAATCATAAAATGATTGAAAATAAAAAGACGGAAAAGGAGTTATAATGCACATCCTAATAAAAAGAAACCTATTACATTCATAGTGTTATATATAGCAGACACAAGATAATTTAAAGCATTAAGGAATTACTATAAATAAAGAATACTACATGCAACGATTCACCAAAAATATATATAATAAATTAGGATGCCTTTAATAAAATATTGAAATAGATAAATCAAAAATGAACAGTTACTAAGAGAAGCTGATAAGTTCTTAGTGAGATTTTTAAAAAACATTTATTTAATTTTAGAAAGAGGGGAACGGAGAAAAAAGAGAGGAAGAGAGGCATCCATATGCGAGTGAAATGTTGGTTGGTTGTTTCTTGCATGCCCTCAACCTGAGACCTGGCCCACAGTCCAGGCCTGTGCCCTTACTGGGGATCAAACCAGTGACCATTCAGTTTGCAGGATGATGCACAGCCCACTGAACCACACCAGTCAGAGCAATAATGAGATATTTTTATATTCTTTCAGAAAATAAGATATTAAGCACAAATTAGATTAGAAGAATAGACAATATTCAGATTAATAAGACAACCTAATAGGTGTGAAAATATGCATTCAAAAATACAAAACAAAAATAATTTTCAAGGTAAATATGAAATACAAAGTACTTTACAAAGGAAATCTGTACAAATTTTCAAGGATCAATGTCATGCAAAACACATTCTCTGACTTAAATATAATTAAATTAGAAGTCAATAAAAGTAAAGCAGTCACACTTTTGGTCAAGATGGAGGTATAGGTAAACACAGCTTGCCTTCTTGCACAACCACATCAAAATTACAACTAAACTACAGAACAACCATTACTCAGAGCCTTCCATAAATGAGTTCAATGGAAATCCAACAACTATGGGATGAAAGAAACCATATCCATCCAGACTGATAGGAGATATGGAGACATGGAACAGGCTGGTCCCACACCCATGTGTGGTGAATAAAAATTCAGAAGGGATATCTCAGAAGTGAGGGGCCCTAGCCCTACAGTAGGTCCCCCAGCCCGGGGTTCCAGTGCCAGGAAGATAAGTCTCCACAACTTGTAGCTGTAAAAACCAGTGAGGGTTGAGGTGGTAAAAGGAACTACTAGATTCCTAAGTAATGCCTCTTAAAGGGCCCCTACACAGACTTACTCAGACTCTCTCTCTCTGAGCTCCATCACTAGGGTAGCACCTTGAAAGGCACCAGTAGCATACAGGGAAGAACTGAATTGTCTTTACTCAGGGTGAGAGCTGGGGCATAACATTATCCTAGACAGAAAGGCACAGAGAAGCCATTATTCCTTTTCTAAGTCCTCTCCCCACAGAGCCACAGAGCGGGTAGGTGGGGCCATATCTGAGACTCCATTATTCTGACTCACATGGTTTGCTCTGCCCTGGTGAATCCCTAAGACTCCACCACCAAACCACACAGCCCACTACAGCTGTTAACAGTGGAAGCAAAAACCTGTATCTGAGCCCCCAGCCTTCATATCTCTGTCTAAATGGCCACAGGCCCAGCACTAGCAGCAGCCTGCTTTGGGTCAATTTGGCTTCTTCTAGGAACCTCCAAAACTAGCACAAGTAGGAGCCATCTGCAGATTGCTGCAACTCATGCTGGGTGGCCCTGGGTAGAAACAGGGGGTGGGGGGCTGACCTTGGCCTGCACCACCTGGGAAATCCTAGAGCTGGTAAACCCCATGGAAAGCTACAAGCCATGTCAGAACACTACCACTCTGCCCCTGCACAGCTGATCCTCCACAAGGGTTAGTGTTGATGGTCAGTGGTCATAGTCAGTCCTTGCAATGGACTTGCCTGGCTAAATCCCTCCCATTGACTGGGTACTCCCAATCCCTATAGCAATCAAGGCTCAACTGCAAGAGGAGGGTATACTCAGCCTTCATGGAGGGTGCACCTTAAGTACCCAGCCTGAGTGATAAGACAGGCTGTGCTACTGGACCTTACAGGACACCTACTACATCAGGCCACACCACCAAGATAGGGAGTCATAGAAGCTCTACCTAATACACAGAAACAAACACAGGGAAGTTGCCTAAATGATGAGACAAAGAAACATGGCTCAAATGAAACAACAGATCAAAATTCCAGAAAAAGAAATGAACAAAATAGAGATGAGCAATCTATCAGATGCAGAGTTCAAAACACTGGTTATAAGGATGCTCAAGGAACTTAGTGAGAATCTCAGCAACATAAAAAATACCCAGGCATAAATGAAGGATAAACCAATAGAAATAAAGAAAAATTTACATGGAATCAATGGTGGAATGTTACAAAGCTGAGAATCATATCAATGGTATGGAACATAAGTAAACATAAAACAATCAATCAGAACAAGAAGAAGAAAAAAGAATTTGAAAAAATGAGGATAGTGTAAGAAGCTTCTGGGACAACTTCATGTGTCCCAGCATTTGCATCATAAGGGTGCCAGAAGGAGAGTAAGAGAAAGAGGAAGAATTTGGAAATGCTTCCCTAATTTGGTGGAAGAAATAGACATACAAGTCCAGGAAGCACAGAGAGTCTCAAACAACATAGACACAAAGAGGCCCACACCAAGACACATCATGATTAAAATGCCAAAGGTTAAAGATAAAGAGAGAATCTCAAAAGCAGAAAGAGAAAATAAGTTAGTTACATATAGGAGAGTTTCTGTAAGATTGTCAGTTGATTTATCAAAAGAAAATTTGCAGGCTAAAAGGGATTGACAAGAAATATTCAAAGTCATGAAAATCAGGGACCTAGAGCCAAGTGCTCTACCCAGCAAAGCTATCATTTAGAATTGAAAGGCAGATAAAGAGCTTCCCAGACAAGAAAACTCTGAAGTATTTAGTTCATTATCACCAAACCATTATTATATGAAATGTTAAAGGGATTTATTTAAGCAAAAGAAGATCAAAACTATGAACAATATAATGGCAATAAACTCATACCTATCAACAACTGAGTCTAAAAAACAAACTAAGCAAACAAGAACAGAGACAGAATTATGGATATGGAGAGCATTTTGATGGTTGCTAGAAGGGAGTGGGATTTGGGGGAGTGTGTGAAGAGGTAAGGGGATTAAGAAGAACAAATTGGCAGCCACAGAATAGTCATGGGGATGTAAAGTACAATACAGGAAATGGAGTAGCCAAAAAACTTGTACACATGAGCGATGGACATGAACAAAGGGGTGAAGATTGCTTGAGGGGGTGGGAGGTGCTGGGTGGGTAAGCAAAGGGCATCACAACTGGGACAACTCTAACAGCATAATCAATAAAATATAATTGAAAAGAAAAAAAAAGTAAAGCAATTACATGGACCTGGAGAATATTATGCTAATTGAAGTAAACCAGTCAAAGACAAGTACCATATGATTTTACTTATGTGTTTAGCTAACAAACAAATGAAAACAGATTCCTCAAGATAGAGAACAGACTGACAGCTGTCAGAGGGTAGGGGTTGTAGAGCTTTGTGAAAAAGATGAAGGGATTAAGCAAAAACAAAAAACAAAAAACAAAACTCAAAAAACTCAAGCCAGACAGCAGTGTGATGATTGTCAGAGGGAAAAGGCAGTGGGAGGAGGGTGGTAGAAGAGGGCAAAGGGAGAATATATGGTGATGGAAAGAAATTGACTTGGGATGGTAAACAAGTAATACTTATACAGGTAATCTTTTATAGAATTATATACCTGAAACCTATATAATTTTATCAATCGATGTCACCCTAATAAATTCAATAAAAATAAATAAACAAAATAAAATACAATACAAAAAAGTAAAGCAATCTTCTCAACAAAGCATGTTTAAAAATCTCATATGTTAAATAATCATGATGGTAATAAAATATTTAAAGCTAAGCAACACTTGAAGTACTATAGGTCAAAATTTATGGAATACAACTAAAATACTTTGTAGAGTCATAAATGAATTTATTAAAATGTAGTAAAAACAAAAAATGAATAAAATAAAGAAATAATGTAAAATTCTTTCAAAATAGAAGGATATAATAGATAAAATACATAAAGTCAATCAGAGAACCAAAAATAGTAGAGCAAATCAACAAACCAAAAATCGGTACTTTAGCAAAACTAAAACTTATAAAAATTTTAGCTGGATTAAGAACAACAAAGGTTATATATATAAAATGAAGTTATGAACACACAAGGGGAAATAACTGTGGATATTTACAGAATTCATATCTGTAAATAGGGTATACCTTTGTTGATAAAGAAGAGCTATGTCAAATATACATAATACTTAATGGTGACATTTTAGACACTGTCTTATCAAGGGAGAAACAAGACAAGGGTGCCACTGACTGCTCTATTCAGCATTAGACTGACAACTATAGCCAATGCAAAAAGAAAAGAAAAAATAAACAGTACATAAAGATGGAAAGAGACAAGTCTTTTAAATTATAGTTGATGCATATAGGAATGATTAGAGACTTTTCAGACAAGCTATTATAACCAACAGAGTTTGGTAGCTTTGTTGGAACCAAGATCAAAAGACAAAATCTAATATTCAACAGTGATAGATATTAAGAATGTCATAGAAAAAATTCCATTCCTAATAATAACAAAAACTCAATGCTATAGAAACGTTAATTCTTTCCAGATCAATCTTTAAATTAAAATTCTGACAGTTATTTTTCCATAAATCTTGAAATGATACACCTAAAATTCATATGAAAATGTAAAGAACCAAGAGGGACTTACTATGCCAGATATCATTTTTATTTTATTTTTAAAAATTTTATTTTAAATTATAGTTGATGTGCAATATATTCATTTTAGTTGTAGAATATAATGATTAGACACATAGTGACCACCATGATAAATTGGGTAACTGTGTAATACCATGCATAATTATTATGCTATTATTAACTATATTCTCTGTGCTGTAATTACATTCCCATGACTTATTCTAATATAACTGGCAGTTTGTACTTTTTTATCTCCTCTACATTTTCCACCCATCTTCTCATTTACTTCTACCTAGTAACCACCAGTTTGTTTCTGTTTTATTTTGTTTTGTTTTTAGATTTTACATATAAGTGAAATCATAAGGTATTCGTCTTTCTCTGTCTGATATTTTACTTAGCATAACACTCTCGAGGTCCATCTCAAATGGCAATATTTTATTCTTTGTTATGGCTGAGTAATATTCCATTGTATAAGCATACCATTGCTTCTTTATCCATTCATCTATTGATGGACACTTAGGTTGTTTCCAAATCTTGGCTATTGTAAAAAATACTCCAGTATTTTTTATTTCTTCATATAAATACCCAGAGGTGGGATTGTTGGGTTATATAGTAGTTCCATTTTTAATTTTTTGATAAATCTCCATTCTGTTTTCCATAGTAGCTGCACCAGTTTACAATCTCACCAACAGTGCACAAGAGTTCTTTTTTCTCCACATCATTGGCAAAACTTGTTCTATATTATCTTTTTGATACTAGTCATTCTGATAGGTGTGAGGTGATATCTCATTGTGGTTTTGACTTGCATTTCCTTTAGGATTAGTGATTGTAAACACTTTTTCATATATCTGTGGGCCATCAAGTCTTATTTAAAACCAAAATAATTAATACTCTGGTATTAGAGCAGCAAAGATGAATAGGTTAGTTCTACAGAATGGAGAGCCTAGAAAAAAATTTACACTTGCATGGAAACTTGACATATGTGAGAGGCAGCATTTTAAATCAGGAGGCAGGAGACATTAATGGTGATAAAATAATTGATTGTTCTACTGGGAAAAAAAATTTAGGCTCCAAAATCATATATCTATTATAAAATTAAATTCTGATGCTTTCACAAAGTATGAAACTCAAATTGGTAATTTTTTAGAAGGCAATGTAGAATTATCTTTATAATCTTAGAGTAGGAAAATTTATCTAAAAAGGTAATAAAAACAATTTATAAATTAAAAGATTGAAAATATAATTAAACAAAAAATTTTAAAATCTTGGTTCAACAAAAGGCATTGAAAGCAAAGTTAAAAGAAACACCAGAGACAGTGAGAAGATAACTCTGAAATGTAAAACTGACAAAAGATTAGTATTCTGGGTTTATTAAAAATTCCTACAATTCAATAAGAACAAGAACTACTAAATAATATAAAAATGATCATTTGCTAACAACAAGCTATTCACAGAAGAGGAAGTGAAAATGATCAATAAACAAAAAAATAGATTATTCTCACTAGTTATCAAGAAATTTCAAATAAAAAATGAGATATAATTTCATACCCACCAGATTGTCAAAAAATAAAAGCATGACTATCTCAAGTGTTGGTAAGAACATAGAACAATACAAACTCAGAAACTAGTAGTATGGTTGTAAATTATATAACATTTTATAGCACAATTTAGCAGGGTCTAGTACAAGTTAAAGATTTATATATTCTTCAACTCAGCAATTCTATTTTTAGGTATTTACTAGTGAAAGTCTTTCACATATGACCATGAAAAATATACAGGGATGTTTATAGCAGCTGTTTTTATGACTATAAGAAATTAAAAATATTCTAAATTCCTGTATCCAATATGGTAGAGGAGTGGGTGGAGGCTACATGAACATTCTCCCAGGATGAATCTGGAATTATAACTAAACTGTGGAGAAATCATCTGGAATGAACAACTGAACATGAGAGGGAGAGAAGCCTTATAACTGCAGACAAACATAAAAACAGCATCACCACAACATGACTGGTACGGACTGAGGAATGAGAGAGCTGGTTGGGCTTCCACAGAAGTGCCAGAGGAATACTTCAGCAGCTGTGGGGTTCCCCCTGAGAAGTGTTGGGTCTAAACCTCAAGCTGGGCTCCCAAGCCTGAAAAGTACCTAAGCACCTAAACCTGAAAAGTACCCAGATAACATCCATCTGCAAAAAGCAGCAGGGTTTCTCTCTGCCACGGACAGACTGTTGCAGATGCAGAGAATCTTTTTAAAGAGCCAATGTATAAATTTTCATTTGCAGCCACTTACCCTGGGTGCCAGCAAAGGGGGTCAGAGTGGACTAGAGGTGTTGAGAGACTGGGGATGATGGCTTTGGGGAGAGAACTGAGAGAACAGCCACCAGGATCCTGGTGCTGGGTCATCCTGCACACTGCAAGAGCCATCATGTTCAGGCAGACTACTCCCCTCCAAGGGGTATCAGCCTAAAGAGAAGCAATAGCCCTGCCCCCAGAACTTACTCTGCCCCAACATGTAGTGCTTAAGCCTGATGTTGATTACAAAGTGACTAAATTAACAACTTGAAGGAGTTAGCCCTGATGGTGGATCTCTGGTAGTCTTGAACAGTCTGCCTAAGGCCAGACTGGGACACCAACCGACTTTGCCAGAAGCAGATCCACAATTGAAAAAAAAAAAAACAGTGCACCTGCAAAACAGCATCCCAGATATGGTAGGTGGATGGATCTCAGTCAGCCAGCCAGAAGGAAGGACCCATCAAAGAATAACCCAACAATCAAAACCCAATTACAACCAGAAAGCCAACATAAATGGCATAAAGGGCATCCCAAGAACATCAAGTTTAGGAGATCAAGGATACTGCACCACTGAATCCCACAAGTCTCCTACTATAGAAGCTCATGCCATGAAGACAGGTTGTCAAAGTAGATCACTCTAAGAAGCAGAAACAAACAAGAAGAGTCTCTCCTAATATAAAGAGATAAGTAAACAACTCCCAATGGAAAGAAAGGAAGAATCCCCAGAAAGAGTGCTAAATGAAATAGAGGCAAGTCAACTATCAGAAATTGAGTTCAAAATAACGGTTAAAAAAAGCTCAGGGAGCTCAATGAGAATTACCAAAAAGTATGGGGAAGCTACAAGGAACTTACTGTGAACTATATCAGCATGAAAAAGGACATAGAAACTATCAATAAGAACCAGGAGGAAGTGGAGAATACAATTTCTGAATTGAAGAACACAGTAGAAGGAATTAAAAGCAGGCTAGATGAAGCAGAGAATTGAATCAGTGAGCTGGAGGACAAGGTAGAAAAAAATTCACAGACAGAGTGACAAAATGAAGAAAGACTCAAAAAGAATGAAGAGGGCTTAAGAGAACTGCAGGACAACATGAAATGTAACAATATTCATATCACAGGAATGCCAGAAGGAGAAGAAGAGGTGCAGGGCACAGAAAACTTGTCTGAAAAAGTAATGATGGAAAATGTCCCTAACATGATGAGGAGAAAAAACATCATACAAGTCCAAGAGCACAAAGGGTCCCATTCAAGACGAATTCAAAGAGGCACTCTCCAAGACACATCATAATAAAAAAGACAAACTTTAAAGAGAAAGAGACAATATTAAAGGCAGCAAGGGAGAAAGAGCTAATAACACACAGGAGAGCCCTCGTAAGGCTATCAGCTGATTACTCAACAGGAACACTACAAGGCAGAAGGAAATGGCAAGAAATATTCCAGGTAAGGAAAAGCAAAGGCCTGCAACCAAGACTACTGTACCTAGCAAGACTCTCATTGAAAATGGAAAGCAAAATAAAAAGTTCCCAAGACAAAAAAAAAAAAAGCTAAAAGAGCACATACCCACCATTCAGCATTACAAGAGATGTTAAAGGCACTGTTTTAAGAAGGTGAAGAAAAAGAGAGTGAGAGGAACACAAGAACAAGGGGAACAATTGGCAATGAATAAGTACATATTAATAATAACTTTAAATGCAAGTGGATCAAATGCTCCAATCAAAAGATGTAGGGTAGCTGAATGGACAAGAAAACATGACCCACATATACGCAGTCTACAAAAGACCCATCTCAGAACAAAAGACCTACACAGACTGAAAGTGAGGTGATGGAAAAAAATATTCCAACCAAACAGACCTGAAAAAAAGCTGGGGTAGCAATACCTATATCAGACCAGATAGATTTCAAAACAGAGACCATGAAAAGAGAAAAAGGAGGATATTACATAATATTTAAGGGAACGCTCCATCAAGAAGATACAACTCTTGCAAACATACAAGCACCCAACTTACGAGCACCAAACATATGAGGAAAACCTTAGTGGACTTCAAGAAAGATATTGAGAGCAACACACTCATAGTAGGGGATTTTAACACCCCATTTCAACAATGGATAGATCTTCCAAGCAAAGAATCAACAAGGATATTGTGGGACTGGACAACACTGTAGATTAAATGAATTTAATTGATATATGTAAAACCTTTCACCCCAAAGAAGCAAAATAAACATTCTTCTCAATTGCACTTGGAACATTTTCAAAGATAGACCACATGAGAGGTCACAAAACAAGCCTCAACAAACTCAAGAATATTGAAGTCACATCAAGCACCTTCTCAGATCACAATGGCTTGAAACTAGAAAACAACCTTAAGGAAAAAGCTCAACAACATTCAAATTCATGGAGACTGAATAGCATGCTATTAAATAATGAATGGGTTAACAATGAGATCAAGGAAGAAATCAAAAGGTTTCTGGAAATGAATGAAAATGAACACACAACAGCCCAAAACTTATGGGACACAGTGAAGGCAGTCCTGAGAGGGAAATTTATAGAGATACAAGCCTACCTGAAAAAGATAGACACATTTCAAATAAACAAACTAATACTACATCTACAAGAACTGGAAGAACAGCAACAAAGAAAGCCCAGAGTGAGTAGAAGGAAGGAAATAATCAAGATCAGAGCAGAATTAAATGACATAGAAACTAAAAGAACAATTCAAAGAATTAATAAATCCAGGAGCTGGTCCTTTGAAAAGATAAACAAAATTGAGAAACCTTTAACTAAACTCATCAAGAAAAAAAGAGAAAGCATCTAAATAAATAAAAAAATCATAAATGAAAGAGGAGAAATTACAACTGAAATCACAGAAATACAAAGGATTGTAAGAAATTACTATAAGAAACTATATGCCAAGAAATTTGACAATCTGGATGAAATGGACAAAGTAAGTTCTAGAAACATATAATCTTCCCAAACTGAATCAAGAAGAAGCAGAAAGCCTGAGTAGACCGCTAACAGCTAATAAAATTGAAGCGGTAATCAAAAAACTACCAGTATACAGAAGCCCTGGACTGGACAGCTTCACAGGTGAATTTTATCAAACATTTAGGGAAGAGCTAACTCCTATCCTTCTCAAACTATTCCAAAAATTCAAGAAGAGGGAAGACTCCCAAACTCTTTTTTATGAGGCCAGGATTATCCTAATTCCAAAACCAAGTAAAGACACAACAAAGAAAAAAATACAGGCCAATATTAATGAACATAGATGCTAAAATCCCAAACAAAATATTAGCAAACTGGATCCAGCAATACATTAAAAAGATCATACAGCATGATCAAGTGGGATTCATGCTGGGGACACAATGATGTTATAATATTCACAAATTAATAAACTTAACACACCACATAAACAAACTGAAGGACAAAAATCACATGATCATATCAACAGGTGCTGAAAAAGCATTTGATAAAGTACAGCAGCACCGATTTATGATAAAAATGCTCAGAAAAGTGGGAATAGAAGAAGCATACCTCAACATAATAAAGGCCATGTACAAGAAATCTACAGTCAACATCATACTCAATGGGCAAAAACTAAAATCTTTCCCCCCTATGATCAGGAACAAGACAAGGATGTTCATTTTCACCACTTTTGTTCAACATAGTATTGAAGATTCTAGACACAGTGATCAGACAAGAAAAAGAAATAAAAGGCATCCAACTTGGAAAGGAGGAAGTTAAACTATCATTATTTGTAGATGGCATGATAGTATATATAGAAAAGTCAATAGGCCCACCAACTACTTGGCCTAATAAATGAATTTGGCAAAATAACAGGATACAAAGTCAATATTCAGAAATCAAGGGCATTTTGCATACCAACAATGAAATATCAGGAACAGAAACTGGGGGGAAAAACCTCATTTACTATAGCAACAAGAAAAATAAAATACCTAAGAATAAACTTAACCAAGGAGGTAAAAGACTTGTACTCAGAAAACTACAGAACACTGCTGAAAGAAATTAAGGAAGACAAAAATAAATGGAAGCATATACCATGTTCATGGATTGGAAGAATCAACATCACTAAAATGTCCATACTATCCAAAGTAACCTATAGATTCAGTGCAATCCCCATTAAAATACCAATGACATATTTCACAGATTTAGAACAAACATTTCAAAAATGTATATGGATCCAGAAATGACTCCAAATAGCTGCAGCAATATTGAGAAAGAAGAACAAATTAGTAGGGATCAGAATACCTGATATCCAACTGTATTACAAGGCCACTGTAATTGAAACAGCCCAGTACTGGTGTAAGAACAGACACATAGATCAATGGAACAGAATAAAGAGCCCAGAAATAAACCTATATCTCTATGGTCAATTAATATTTGACAAAGGGGACAGATGCATAAAATTTACTAAAAATAGCCTCTTCAACAAGTGGTCCTGGGAGATTTGGAATGTACATGTAAAGAAATGAAACTAGACCACACCAACTCACACCATACATGAGAATAAATTCAAAATGGATAAAATACTTAAACCTAAGCCAAGACACCATAAAAGTCTTAGAGGAAAACAGGCAGTAAAGTCTCAGATATCCTACATAGCAATATTTTCAGCAATACATCCTCTAGGGCAAGGGACATAAAGAAAAGAATAAACAAATGGAACTACATCAAATTTTGTGCAGCTAGAGAAAACACCATCAAAACAAAAAGGGAACCAACTGTACAGGAAAACATATTTGCCAACAATACTTTGGACAAGAGTTTGATCTCTTAGATGTATAAAGAACTCATATGACTTGATACCAGGAAGACAAACAATATGGTTAAAAAATGAGCAAAGGACCTAAACAGACACTTCCCTAAGGAGGACATACAGAGGGCCCATAGGTATATGAAAGGATGCTCAACATCACCAGCCATCAGAGAGATGCAATGAGATACTACCTTACCCCAGTCAGAATGGTCATCATTAATAAATTGACAAACAATAAGTGCGGGAGAGGTTGTGGAGAAAAGAGAGACCTAGTACACTGTTTGTGGGAATGCAGACTGGTGCTGCCACTGTGGAAAAGAGTATGAAATTTCCTCAAAAAGCTAAAAATGGAACTGCCTTTTCACCCAGCAATTCCACTGTCGGGTTTACACTCCAATTATCCCAAAACACCAATTCAAAAGAACCTATGTACCCCAATGTCCATAGCAGCACAATTTACAATAGCCAGTTGCTGAAAACAGCCTAAGTGCCCATGAGTAAATGAGTGGATCAAAGAACTGTGGTACATTTACACAGTGGAATACTGCACAGCAGAAAGAAAGAAGAAATCCTACCCTTTGAGATAACATGGGTGGCACTACAGAGTATTATGCTAAGTGAAATAAGCATAATACTCTGAAATAAGCATAAGGCAGTGAAAAGCAAGTACCATATGATCTCACCTATAAGTGGAACTTAATTAACAAAACAAAGGAACAATAGAGAACCAGAAGCATGGAAACAAAGAACAGACTGACAGGGACCAGAGGGTAGGGGGGAGGGGGATAAGGGAGGAAAGAAGGGTAAGGGCCTAGTTAAAGAACAAGTGGCAATGATACCTGGGCATGAACAACAGGGCAGGGATTGACTGTGGGAGCAAGGGGTGGGCAGGGTAGGGGAGAGAAATGGGATACAATTGGGACAACTGTAATAGAGAAACAATAAAACAATAAATAAGTAAAAATAAAAAATAATGTATCAAAATAAATAAGTAAATAAAAATATTCTAAATTCCCATCAACAGAAGAATGAATATACTGTAGTATATTTATACAATGGAATATACTATACAATTGGTAAAATAAGTGAATTCAAGCTACATACAGCAAAATGGTATAATTAAGTTTGAAAAAATGAAATATGTATGGGAAAAAGTATATATACATTACATTCCACTATTATTTACATAATACTTGAAAACATGCCAAATGATAATATATATCTTATATAGCATAATTATATATATTTATGCATAGTGTGTATGTTTGTAGGAATATTTTAAAATATGCAAAATCAGAGCAGTGGTTACCTCTGGGGGATGGGGGGAAATGGTTATCAGAAAGCTTCAACTCTATCTTCACTGTTTCATTTCTTTTATGAATCATGCATGGCAAAATCTAACAGAAGCACATGACGTTCAACATTTAATTATGTATTTTCTGAATACTTGAAATATTTCACAATAAAAATAGTTTCTACTTTAATATGTCTATAAGGAAATTAAGCCTTTCCTCAATTCATTATTACTGATATGAAAACACAAATAATGAAATTATTTTATTTTTTCATCACATTCAGCTTGCATTTGTGTAGAATTTAATAGTGAACAACATTTTGCTTTCGACTTACTTTTTTCCATGTGATTGCTTCTTTTAAGATGAGAAAACTACACTGAAGAAGTTGAACTAATATACCCATACCTTCATAGTCAATTAATATTCAACAGAGGAAGCAAACACATACAATGGGCTAAAGATAGTTTATTCAACAAATGGTATTGGGAAAATTGGACAGATACATGAAGAAAAATTAAACTAGACCACCTTCTTACACCACACACAAAAATAAATTCAAAATGGGTTGAAGACTTAAATGTTAGACCCGAAACCATAAAAATCCTGGAAGAAAACATAAGCAGCAAAATCTTGAACACTGCTTGTAGCAATACTTTATCAGATATATCTCCCCAGGCAAGGGAAACAAAAACAAATAAATAAACAATGGGACTACATCAAACTAAAATGTTTCTGCACAGCAAAGGAAACATGAACAAAATAAAAAAGACAACTCACAGAATGGGAGATTATATTTACCAATACATCTGATATTAATATCCAAAATTTATAAAGAATTTACAAAACTCAACACCAAAAACACAAACAACCCAATGAAAAAGTGGGCAAAGACTTAAATAGACACTTCTCCAAAGAGGACACACAGATGGCCAAGAAATATGTGAAAAGGTGCTCGATGTCATTTATCTTCAGAGAAATACAAATTAAAACCATAATGAGATACCATCTCACATGTGTTAGAATGGTTATCATCAATATTCCAACAAACAACAAGTGCTGCTGAGGCTGTGGAGAAAATAAAACTCTTTTGCACTGTTGGTGGGGATGCAGATTGGTGCAAAGCAGTAAGGCGATACCTCAAAAATTAAAAATGGATCTTCTTTTTGACTCATTGATCCAATTTCTGGGAATATACATTCCTGTATATTCCTGACATTTATAAACACCAGATTTTCTACCCTCAATTTCCAAAGTTGGGTTTCTTCCAGTTGCAAGAAATATTCAGTCTTCCGGCCAAGATGGAGGCCCCACCCCTTACTATGTAACAAATGTGCTGAGACAAAAAAAAAAAAAAAAAAAAAAAAAAAAAAAAAAAAAAAAAAAAAAAAAAAAAAAAAAAAAAGCCCAAACGAAAGAACAGAGCAAAGCTCCAGAAAAAAATACAACTAAGTGACCAAGAGGTAGCCAACCTATCAGATTCAGAATTCAAAACACTGGTAATCAGGATGCTCACAGAATTGGTTGAATATGGTTGCAAATTAGATGAAAAAATGAAGACTATGCTAAGTGAAATAAAGGAAAATGTGCAGGGAACCAATAGTGACGGGAAGGAAACTGGGACTCAAATCAATGGTGTAGACCAGAAGGAAGACATAAACATTCAACCACAAAAGAATGAAGAAATAAGATTCAAAGAAATGAAGAGAGGCTTAGGAACCTCCAGGACATCTTTAAACAGTCCAACATCCGAATCATAGGGGTACCAGAAGGAGAAGAGGAAGAGCAAGAAATTGAAAACTTATTTGAACAAATAATAAAGGAGAACTTCCCCAATCTGGCAAAGGAAATAGAATTCTAGGAAGCCCAGGAGGCTCAGAGAGTCCCAAACAATTTGGGCCCAAGGAAGCACAGCAAGGCACATTATAATCACATCACATTAAAAATAAGGAGAGAATTTTAAAAGCAGCAAGAGAAAAAGAGACAGATACCTACAAAGGAGTTCCAATAAGACTGTCAACTGATTTCTCAAAAGGGATGTTTCAGGCAAGAAGGGGCTGGAAAGAAGTATTCCAAGTCATGAAAGTCAAGGACCTACGTCCAAGATTACTCTATCCTGCAAAGCTTTCATTTAGAATGGAAGGGAAGATAAAGCACTTCTCAGATAATGTCAAGTTAAAGGAGCTCATCATCACCAAGCCCTTATTATATGAAATGCTATAGGGACTTATATAAGAAAAAGAAGACCACAAATATGAACAGTAAAATGATAACAAACTCACAGTTACTAACAACCACACCTAAAATGAAAACAAAAACGAACTAAGCAACAACTAGAACAGGAACAGAATCATAGAAATTGAGATCACATGGTACCTTTTGATTGAGATTAAAAGGTACAGAGAAGAAGTAGCATAGATGGTAGGTAGAAAATAGGGGGAGGTTAAGTATAGTATAGAAAAAGTAGAAACCAAAGAACTTGCATGTATGACCCATGGACATGAACTAAAGTGGGGGAATGTGGGTGGGAGGGTGTGTGCAGGGCAGAGGGGAATGAAGGGGGGAAATGGGATGACAGTAATAGCATAATCAATAAAATACATTAAAAATATTCATATGGTATCTTTCACATACAAGTATGTCATTTCCAGCTCAGTCAAGGGTGCACTTGAGGTGTCCATGATTTTGTGTGAATCCATACATAATAAACTGTAAGATCTTTCATTCTATAACAGAATTCTTCCTAAATTTGAAAATTAATACCTACTTGCCTCTACACTAAACCCTTTCTTAGTATTTTGTTACCACCATAAAGTCTTATATGGTTTATAGTGTTCCTTATATGAGTGGACAACAACAGAGCAACTGATGTTGAGGGTGACATCAGTGGCCACAGGATCCAGAGAGGTGGTTGGAGTCCAACTCCTGGCCCATCCACTGAGTAATAATACACACTAGAAAACATTCTTGTCTCATGCTTCATGCTTTGGAGAGCACCAAGTACCAGTTTTTTGCATCATTAGTAATGCACTTAGTAGCATTTATTATATGAAACATTGTCTACATTTACTTAGAAGCACCATTATACTGAATTAATACAAGAGAGTCCATCAAATTAATTAAGTACATTCTTAATACCTGTTAGTCTTGGCATTTTTACTAAATGTTTAGGATCTTAAAAATTCAAAGTAATTTGCTTGCTTACTTACTTATTTCAAAGATAAATGCTGTATTTTCAAATCATGGATTATCTTTCATTCTCATCTTTTACATTTTTCAATCCCTTACCTGATATATGGACAGAATTTCAGTTACACAGAGAACTTCTGATTTTTGTGATTGATTTCCTAATTTAATTGGTTACCTTGACTCTTTTCTATGCCATTGATTTGTTGTATTTGGAAGGGTATATTAAGAGGTATGCTGCTGATCTTCCAGACTTTATCTTCTAATATTATAAGTCCCATGCTGCAACTAGAAAATATCTTTAGAGATGTATGTACCCACATTCACTGCAGCATTTTTCATGGTAGCCAAGATATGGAAACAACCTAAGTGTCCTCCGATGGATGCTTGGATAAAGGAGATGTGGTACATACATACAACGCAATACTACTCAGCCATAAGGAAGAATGAAATATTGTCCTTTGCAACAACAGGGATGGATCCTGAGAGTATCGTGCTAAACAAAATAAGTCAGATGGAAAAGGACAGAAACCATATGACTCCATTCATCTGTGGGATATACAACAGAAATCAACAAACCAAACAAACTCATAGACACAGACAATACTATGGTGGTTACCAGAGAATAGAGAGGGTGAAATATATGGTGACAGGAGACTGGACTTTGGGTGGTGAGCACACAATGCAATATACAGGCAATGTATTATGGAACTGTACAGTTGAAACTTAAATAAAATTATTAACCAATGTCACCCTAATAAATTTATTTTTTAATTTATAATTAAATGTTGGGGAATATTATTAAAAGGAAATATCTTTAGAATATAGGTATAAAGAATAAGGAAAATTCTTAAGAAAAAGTAGTTGAGAATCACCCCAAATCTCAAAGACAAGAATGACATATATTACTTAGAAATATACTATTTGAATAATAGATAATTGGTGACAATAAAAAAAAGTAGTAGAAAAGTTGGTGGCAGTAATATTATTAACATTCACACACCTCTTAATACATTATATTTATTAAATCAGGTTAGTCCTGGTATGTAACTCATAATTCATTTATTTCTTCTACCATTTTTATTCTATCAACTGCATGCTAAACAATGTTATATATTATTTGTGTATATATGTAGTGTATGTATCAATATTAGTAAGTATGCATTTGGATATTAATCCTTACTATATGTTGTATTAATTACAGTTGAAACCTAGAAACAGTATATAAAACAATGCTAACACTTATGCCTAAACTTTTTTTCTTTTTATCTGCTAAGTTCCAATTTCTTTGGCTGTAAAAATTACTTTTGCATTTAAGACAAAAAAAAGGAGCAAGTGCACTACACTTTCAGTTAATATTTATTTTTATAAATTTTTAACTACACTTAGTAAAAAAAGAACTTTTCAGGTCCAAAGTTGCAGAGGATGAAAAGAAAGAATTTAAAATTCTTTCAAATATATTGAGATTGTTCTGCTATTAAGAGCCTTTAAATTACCTCTTCAATGAATCTTTCCTAAAAACTCAGACAATTAACAACACAATGTAATCTAGGTTTAAATTTGGGTTCCTCCTGTGTTTCAGATATTTATATTTGAGCTTTCCCTTACTGACAAGCCACTTAAAGAGTCACTGTTACTTTGAGGTTTTATCTATGAGATCCGTGTCTTTGGAGCTCATTAAGGACATTTACAAAGATTACAATGTCAATAGCAACTAATTTCTGGACTGTGAGAAAGGTCTTCTTGAGTACATAAAATCTGTGGCAGTGCACAGTACACAATGGGCAGCTCAGATCCCAAATTTTATCACACTTAAGTAGCAAACAAATTAATAATGTTACCTGGGCTCTCTCGGGATAATTAGGACTGAGTAAAAAACTGCTTTGAAATTCTGTAGATAGTAGTGTACCTCATTTTTTATTCTCTTTGATTAACAAAGATTTATTTACCACTTCATCTCTTTTTCTAATATTGCATGACTCTGTTGTTTTCTTTAAAGTTTTTTGGGTTAAAATTTCAAACATAACAAAAACTTATTTTTAATATGTTTAGGAAAGATATGTTACCTGATATAACATTGCTTTAAAATATATTTTATATTTTATTTCACTTCGCAAAATAGCTACTGTATATTTTAATACTAATGATGGATTTTATTTTTATACTTGTGCTTGGTAGAAAACTGGTTTCTAAAGAACTAGTGGAGAGAGTAGCCCTTTTCAATCACTAGCCTACTGCTTAGATCATTATGGCTACCATGTGGCCATTAAAATGTAAACTTTATTTTGGGTACTGGGGATTCTATTATCAACAGCTCAGGAGGAAAGGTAGGGATAGGGTTAGCTAGGCACATCACATGTTATCTCACTTAATCCTCATCCCAAAGTTATGAGGTAGAGTCACCCTCTCCAGTTTACACAGGCAGAGAAAATTGTGATGAAATCCCTCATTCAGTAAGTGGCTGGAGCTGAGATGGGAACCAAAGTCTCTCCACCTCCAAGGCCTTTGTTACATGATATGTTTTCCCATTGTGTTGTTGAAAATAGGGCAACACACGCATGAGTCTTGGGGCAAGTCAGTGTGACTGAATGGTGACATGCTTGGGCTCCAGGGCCACACTTTCTGGGTTTGAATTTAAGCTCCTCCACTTATTTGCGGTGTAACCCTGGCAGCTTCCTAAACCTACCTTTATCCAATTGTCTCCTGTGTAAATTGGGGAAAAGCAGTTCTGACCTCTTAGAGTTTTGTGAGGATCGAAGTCACAATCTAAAAGGCATTTAAAACAGGCCCTACACCCACTAAATGTCAGCATACACAATTTTTTAAAACTTTTAGACTGCTTTACTATTTTTAAATTACACTTATTGATGTGACATTGGTTTGCAAAACCATACAGGTTTCAAGTGTACAACTCAATAAAGCTTCATCTGCACACCGCATTGTGCACCATTGCCCCAAACAAAGTCTCTTTCCATCCTCATTTCCCCCCTTTCCCTTTTTGTTCACCTCCACCTATCCCACCCCCTTTTCTCTCTAGCTATACACAATTTTTAAAACTATCTTGTGATGTGAAAGTGCAACTGA
This sequence comes from Anoura caudifer, assembly GCA_004027475.1. Classification (NCBI taxonomy): domain Eukaryota; kingdom Metazoa; phylum Chordata; class Mammalia; order Chiroptera; family Phyllostomidae; genus Anoura; species Anoura caudifer. The sequence goes on along the minus strand of PVKU01011758.1, from coordinate 17,490 downwards.
AGAACCTCAATCTTTTTTTTTTTTTTCTTTTTAAATTGTTGTTTGGTTACAGTTGTCCCACCTTTCCCCCATTGCTCATCCCTACCATATCCCCCGCAACTCCCGCCACCAATCCCCTCCATTGTCTGTGCCCATGAATCCTCTATTCATGTTCCTTTGCCTGCCCCTTTTCCTTTTTTCCCCCTGTTATTCCCCTACCCCTGCCCCACTGGTCACTGTCAGTTTAAGAACCTCAATCTTTGACGTGGCACCAAGGATGCTGTAAGAGGAAAGATAAATATTAAACAGGGTATTTAAAATATTAATATTCTAAGAAATGGAACTCAGTATAACAGTGACTTTAAAGACTTTGATATGGCTTCTGTCACCAGATGGGTTATAGTAAACCAACCCCCCTGCCTGTTAGAGAAAATAATGTTTTGTCTCTTAAGTCAGGTAACTAAACACCTCTTTAATAACGTATTTGTAAATTAGTGCTTGAAAACAGTAACAATATATTAAACTATTTTTAAGACCCTGAAGTGAGAGAGGTACTCAACCTTCTGAAGTATCTGAGAAGCTCAGAGTGACTTGTTTCATATAAACGATTTGGCTCTTTGAATGCCTACTGTGACTACCACTCAGTAGCCATAACCACTAAAAGGTTCATTTACTCCCCAAATTAGCAAATTTGTAATAAAAATGCCTCCTGGCATTCATTTATTTATTTTTATTAAAAACAAAAACTTATTTCTAGTAAAAGAAATAAACTCCATTATTTGGATTAACTGGAACCCAATTAACTAGAAACTTTTGTTAACTGGGTTATTTCTTCAAAGGGAAGAACTTCAGAGGGAAGAACAAGACCTGTCAAAGCTGTATCTGAGATTTAGTAGAAAGAAACTTCAGGGTTATGTTCAAGAGGCATTTGGTGTGAACATTGTCACCTACACCTCCTCTGCAATGCAGATTTACATTCAGAATATGGAGCTTTGTGGCACACTGCAAAATTATGGATCATAAAAAAACATTTACACTCAGTTTATGTAATTTACTAATTTACATTCAGTTTAATTAGGTGAAAAATGACTAATAAATTTTAAGAGGGTTTTGAGTAGACAGGGTGGCAATAAGTGTACCTTTTGCATTTTCAGGACTGAGAAAAGGGAGTGACATTTGTTTCAGCTGTCCATTTGCACTATCTCAAATGGACAGTTGAAAAATGGTTTGCTTGGCTGAGTAAAATTTGGACGGAAACTCCTCAATTGAAAATTTGGGGGAATGAAATTCTGCTGTTAATTAAAATTTCTGGCCAACCACAGATTCCAAATCAATAAGCTATATTTTCATGATGCATCATAAAGTCTCTCTTCTCCTAATACATTAAATGTTTTAGAAATAACTTACTGTATGGATTGGAATTTCCAACAACTCAACAGATCTCATCACTCATTTAAGTGCTGGTGCCCATTCATTACAGAGACCAGTCTGAGCCTTACTGTAATCTAAATGCCAGTCTAGGGGTTAACCAATGCTATGACGGCTGAACAAGTCCTCTGTACCAAGGGCAGACACCTCTGAAACAGACACTGCCGATACACGTAAGCACTACAGAAATAGCTTCTCCATTGCATGGAAGCCCAGAAGGAGGTTCCTCGGTGCTGAAGATCCATTGAGCTTTCAAAGAGCAGAAGATTTTAAAATTGGGGTCCAGGATTTAAACTCTTATCACACAATTCTTCCTTGCATTAAAGATTTACTATAAAAGTCTACTTTTAAACATTCCCAGACATGAAAAATAAAAATTATTGATACCCTTTGGGGTTATCCTCAATAATAATAATTCAGACTAATAATGTCATATTCTGTTAATCCAACTTGTTTAGTAGAGCCCACTAATAGCTTTAAATTATAGATTTATTCAATTTTACTTAATCACCCTGCCACTCAACACCCTTAGCTGTACTGTTTATAACATAGACAAAGAAAGAGGTGACTAAGTAGGGTTTTCATTTTGGTTTTGAAGTTTAAATAAAAGGAAGCATGGTTATGCCCCCAAAGACTTACAGAAACTTATGGAAAAAACATACTTCCAGTTGCAAAAGATTCCAATTAAAACCCTGTAAGGATCAAGGGGAGATAAAATATGCTAGAAATAGTCATACTTTTTTCTTAATTATTAAGTTGGAAAAATAGGAATTTAACAGGAGAATCAGGTTGGGGGGCAGTTTAAATAATAGAAAAGAAAAAGGATTCCATTTGAGATAGTCTGTAGTTTTGAAGTATGTCTAAATTCTTTTTCAATTAGCAGCAATCAATATTCAGAAATATGTATCAACATTCTTTTATTTGGCATATCTTTGTATCAGTTTTATAAATTGTCTAAAAAAAAGTCATATTCATTCAGAATACCAAACGCTCTGGGATAACAAAGAGAAGCAATGTTTTTCTAGACTAAGTACCCATTCATCCTGTGTTTGAACCTCTTTTCCAACATCAAATATTCTTATCTTTTAATGAAGGCAGAAAGGATTTCTGATCACTGCCTGCTTCCGAGTACTTGCTGTGTATCTGTAGATTAAACCAAAAACTTTCATTACTGAGGCTGAACGATACTGACTGGTTAAATGTTTAATAGGGGGGAAATAATCTACCTACCAAAGGAGGATGAGTATCGGTTCCAGTAGATGTAGAATCCATTACAAAGTTCATTTTAGAGTGCACAAATACAGGTTTTAGTTTCTGAAAGACACAAAAGATATGTACTGTGTTTTCAAGGGCAAATAATGATCAAATCAAATAAATGTAGAATTTTTTTCAGCACTTAGTTAACCAAGATATGAAAACCTATTTGCTCAAATATGTCTGGGGAATCTTTTCCTTTAAACCCATGGGATAGACCTTTTCCTTTTTGGGCTACTTTGAGAGAAGACTCAAGAAAGATTTTAAAAACTCGATAATAATTAAAACCAGACAAATTGGTGCGGGTGGAATTGAATATTTTTCAAACTAAAAGAGAAAGTTTATTTAGAACAGACTCAAAAGAAGGGCCCGTGGAGCTTAGGAAAGAGGAGGTTGTTGTTTAATGGGTACAGAGTTCCAGTTTTGTAAGAAAAAAATGGATTCTGGTGATTTGTTTCACAACATGTCAATGTTCTTAAAATTATTGAGCTATACACATAAAAATGTTTAACATGGTAAATTTTATGTTTTGTATATTTTACTACATGTACAAAAAAGTCTTGATAGTTCCATTAGAAAAGAAGACCTAAGAATAGCCAATAAGCACATGAAAAGATGGTCAATATCATTAATTATCAGGGAAATACAAGTAAAAACTTCAGTGATATATTCAGTATGTTAGCATGGCTGAAATTTGAAAATTGGCAATATCAAGGTGGTGCCAACATGGAGCTATAGGAACTCTCAAATATTGCTGGTAGGAGAGTAAAATGATACAATTACTTTGGAATGTTGGCAATTTCTTATAAAGTTAAACATACACACTCTTAAGTTCCAGCCTGAGAGTTACAAAAACTGCATTTCCCCAAATGACTTGTACAAGAAAGTTTATAGCAGCATTTATTTTTCAAAATAGCCCCCAACTAGAAACAGCTCAAGGATCCATCAAGAGGAAAATGGATAAACAAATTATGGTTTATTCATTCAATAGATTACTGTTGAGCAATACAAGAAACAATTGCTACAGGTATACATAATAGCATGGATGAATCTTAAAAGCACTATGCTGAGTAAAATAAACCAGGCATAAAAGACTACATAATATCTTATCATAGCTACATAAATTTTAAGAACAGGCAAAATCAACCTGTAGTGATAGAAATCAGACCAAATGTTTGGCATAAGAATCTGGGTAAGCTATTGTCTGAAAAGGGACATGAGCAGTCTTTTAGGGATAGTGGAAATGTTCTATGCTTTCATTTAGATGATGGCTACACAGGAAAAATCTCTTCAAATAGTGTACCTAATGTTTGTTCATTTTATCATATACAAAATATACTTCAGTATTAAGAAAATACTAAATAATTTTTTTCATTGCACTTATTCTAATATGAACTTTAAAATTCAATGTTTCCTTATTAATGTCTATCTTTTTGACATTGTAGATCAGGCAATATTCTAACCTCTGTGAGTGACACATTTTATAAGACAGACCAGTCCGTAATCTCACGGAATTTATATTATAGTCTATAAAGGAAGGAACCATATTTGTCATGTGCACTACCTTATTCCCAGTGCAGTGCATGGTGCTTGTACTCAATAAATATTTGTGGAGTGGGTGAGTGACTAGAGTGTAGGGAACCAAGGGAAAATGTTAGTGTAGATAAAACTCATTGATTCACTCACTCATCACTTTTTCTCTTCCCTTCTTTTCATTATTTTTCTTAAATATTTGCTATCAACTCTGATGAGTATTTCAAGTACCTACATACTGTGTGGATGTATGTAGAATTCAGGAGCCTGAACCCCAGATAAGCAGTGGCACATAGGTTTATTCTAAAGCAGATAGAGAACCACACCACCTCCATAGGAAGACAGATTACATAAATATCTGAGGGCAAGGTCTGGATGTTTCTCAAAAGAAAGACTGGATCTATTAATGTACTTGAACTAGCATAATTTTGAGATTAAATTTTTTTTTTAGTTACAGTTTACATTCAATATTGTTTTGCATTAGTTTCACATGTAGAACATAGTGGTTAGATCATTATGTGTTTTACAAAATGTTCCCCCTTATATTCCTAGTATTCACCTGGCACCATACGTAGTTATTACAATATTATTAACTATATTCCCTATGTTGTTCTTTACATCCCCATGGTATAATTTTGAGATTTAGAAGTTTGTTTCATAAAGCCTGGGCAATTGAAATTTGGACCAGAACATACTTACCGGGCAATCCTAAAAGAAGCCTGATATTGAGTAGCATAGAATTCTCATGGGTCTTCCAATATTTTACTTGCCCAACTGATTAAATATCTAAACTAAAAATTACTTCACTTAAAAGTTTCAGGTGGAAAGCTTGAAGAAGATGGTGGAAGAGTAAATGGACATCATACTCACCTTCTCCCAGGGATGATCTGGAATTACAACTCAATTGTGGAGAAACTACTCAGAACAAACAACTAAACAATAGTGAGAGAGAAGCCATATAAACTCTGACAGACAGAAGAATCAGCTTCAGCACAATCTATCTGGTACAGAGTCTAGTAGAGACTTGAGGGGGCTGGCTGGTTACCCACAGGTGGCAGTGCAGGAGGGATAATTAAGCAGCTGGTTGGATCCTTCTGAGAAGAATGGGGTCTAAACCTTAAGCTAGGATTCCCAGCCTAGAGCACCAGAGCCCAAAAAGTACACAGATACCAACTACCAAAAAAAGTGGCAGAGATACAGAGACAGATGGATGGAGATGCAAGAATCGTTTAAAGGGCCAAAACAAATTTTTATATGCAGCCACTTACCCTGGGCTCTGGCAAAGATGACAGCAGAGTGGGCTGGGGACACCTGAGGAGAGACTAAGGACTAAAGCTCTGGGGAGAGTACTGAGAGAATAGACACTGGGATCCTGGGGCTGACTCATCCCTCATATGGCAGCAGCCATGGTGCTGAGGCAGACCATTCCTTTCTGAGCAGCAGCAGCCTGAGGGGAAACAATAGCCCCCACCACAGGAGGGATTTGGCCCTGCCCTACCTGCTTAAACCTGACTGCTGAGTGCAGAGTGACTAGATTAACAACTGAAGGAGACAACCAAGAACAGCAGATCACTGGACATATCAAACAGGCTGCCTAAGGTCAGATGGGGTCAACATCTGACATCACCATAGGCGGATCCAGAAAGAAAAAAACAGTGGTAAATACAAGAAGTTATTGAGACAAAATCCACTGTGGTCTTCTCCACGATCTGTGATATTTTCTTTCCTGCATTGCTTTTTAACATTCATTTCTTGTCCAGAAAGTTTGTACATATTAAGTCACTAGGTTTTATACTATAGTGTATTCAAATCACACATTTTGCTCCTCTATCCTCTTAGCTCATTTTACCTTCCTCTTTCCTCACATTATTTTCATTTCAAATTTTGTTTTGTCTCTTGCTACAACTTGTTTCCATTCCACAGTGTTACTATTTCTCCCCCGTCCAGACACACAAAACCAATTTTCTTGTCAAGGGTCATCTCACATCCTTTTACCTACTCTAAAAATACTCACGCTCTCTCTCCACTTTTAACAATCTTTGCTAGTTGGCTGTGGGTGGGGTAGTTGTTGTTGTATTGTTTTATCAATTTTAACCATAGCTTCATTAATCCTTTATTTCAAATATCAAATTTTACTGATCCCCCTCCTCTTTTTTTTAACCTGAAATTTTAATTTTGCCATCTTAGCCTGTTTTTTCTCTTTCACCATTCTTCTATTTCTCTTTCATCCTGCCCTTTTCTTTTCCTTTAATCACTTTTTTTCTTTTTCCTTACATCCCAAATATGAATTTTTCCCTGTGCTAGCCTGGTTTTTATTCTTCATTCTTAGTATTCCCCCTCTCTATCATTTCAAAATCACATCCCATTTCTCTAAACATCTCTTAGACTTTTCTTTGTTTCTTTTTTCCCTCTTATTCCCATATCACCTATATTAATTTTAGCTCATTTGCAGTTGATAGTATTGTAGTGGATCTTTCTCTCAAATTTGGCTCCCAAATTTTTATTAATTACTTACTATTTTTCTTTCCTTTTTCTTTCTCTCTCTCACTTTATTTTATATTATTTTAATTTCTGTTTAAACCTAATACTATATGCTTCTCTTCTCATACTCCTTTCCACATTCTTCATTCCCTTTTTTATTCATGATATAATTTTTACCTTCTTTTCCCACTACTCCAACTCCCAACTCTTATTAGTGCTCCTCCCTCTACCCTCTCAAAAATTGCTTTTCATTCAGTAGGTAATCTCATATCTGCTCTCCATTCTTATAATAGTCTTAGTCTTGTTACATCATTGTTAATACTGGCTCATTTGCTGTTGATAGTGGGATTGTGGAGGGGAGTTGTTTTTTCAGGTGTGGGTTTGTTTTCTAGGCTTTGTGGTATTGTTCTGGCAGCACCTGCACAACAGCATACAAGATGTGGTGGGTACAGTGACCCTCAGTCAACCAGCTGGAGGGAAGGACCCACCAAGAAAGGACCCAACAACAATCAAAACCCAATTACATTCAGAAAACCAGCATAAATGGTATAAAGGGCATCCCAAGAGCATCAAGTTCAGGAGATCAAGGAGACAGTACCACTGAATTCTTTGGTAGGTCTCCTACCAAAGAATTTCACATCACAAATCAGAAAGTCAAAACAGATCAATTTAAGAACCAGAAGCAAACAAGAAGAGTCTCACAAATAATGGGAAGACAAGGAAAAAAACCCCAAGTGAAAGGAAAGGAGGAATCCTCAGAAAGAATGCTAAATGAAAGAGAGGTAAGTCAACTATTAGACACTGAGTTCAAAATAATGGTTTAAAAAAGCTCAATGAGCTCAGTAAGGGTTACCAAGAAGTACAGGGAAGCTATGAGGAACTTACTGTGAACTATATCAGCATAAAAAGGGACATAGAAACAATCAGCCAGGGCCAAGAGAAAATGAAGAATATCATTTCTGAACTGAAGAACACAGTAGAAGGAATCAAAAGCAGGCTAAGTGAAACAGAGGATTGAATCAGTGAGCTGAAGGGCAATGTAGAAAAAAAACTCCCAGAAAGAGGAAGAAAAGAAAAAAAAATTCAAAAAGAATAAAGAGGGGTTAAGGGAAATGCAGGAGAATATGATGGAATAATATCCATATAATAGGGACAACCATCAGGAGAAGAAGAGGAGCAAGGAATATAAAACCTGTTTGAAAAAGTAATGATGGAAAACTTCCCTAATTTGATGAGAGAAAAGTCACACAAATCCAGGAAACACAGAGAGTCCCAATCAAGAGGAACCCAAAGAAGCCCACTTCAAGACACATCATAATTAAAATGGCAAAATTCCAAGTGAAAGAGAGAATCTCAAAGACAGCATGGGAGAAACAAGAAGTAACATACAAGGGAGCCCCAATAAGGCTAGCAGCTGGTTTCTCAACAAAAATATTACAAGCCAGAAGAGAATGGCAAGAAATATTCCAAGTAATGAAAAGCAAAGACCTGCAACTGACACTGCTCTATCTAGCAAGGCTCTCAATTAAAATGGAAGGTGAAAAAGGGAGCTTCCCAGACAAAAGAAGACTAAAAGAATACACCTTCACTAAAGCAGCATTGCAAGATATGTTAAATGGACTGCTTCAAGAATAGGAAGAAAAACAGTGAGAGAGAAGGGAACACAAGTACAAAGGGAGTAAAATGGCAATGAAAAAGTACCTATCAATAATAACCTTAAATGTGAGTGGATTAAATGCTCCAATCAAAATACATAGGGTAGCAGAATGGATTAAGAAAACATGACCCACACATATGCTGTTCTAAGGTGGGTCTTTCATTCTAAGAGACTCACCTTAGAACAAAAGAGCTACACACTGAAAGTTAAGGGTTTGAAAAAAAATATTCTAAGCAAATGGACAGGAAAAAAAAAGCCAGGGGAGCAATATTTATATCTGACAAAATAAACTTCAAAACAAAAGCCATAAAAAAAGACACAGAAGGACACTTCATAATACTCAAAGGAAGAATCCATCAAGAAGACATAAATATTGTAAATGTATATGCATCCAATATAGAAGCACCCAAATATATAAGGAAATTCTTGGAGGACTTCAAAAAAGGTATAGACAGCAACACAATTATAGTAGGGGATTTTAACACCTCACTGTCAACAATGGATAGATCATCCAAACAAAATATCAACAAGGATATTATGAAACTGAATAATGCATCAGATCAAATGGACTTAACTGATATAATAGAAACTTTCATCCCAAAGAAGCAAACTACACATCCTTTTTAAATGCATATGGAACATTTTCAAAGATAGATTACATAATAGAGCAAAACAAGCCTCAACAAATTCAAAAAATTGAAATCATATCAAGCATTTTCTCAGACCACAAGGGCTTGAGACTAGAAACCAACCTCAAGGAAAAGATATAAAAATATTCAAACTCAAGGAAACTGAATAGCATGCAATTAAACAATGAATGAATTATTAATGATATCAAAGAAGAAATCAAAAGGTTTCTGGAAACAAGTGAAAATGAACACACAACAGTCCAAAACTTATGGGACACAGCAAAGGTAGTCTTGAGAGGGAAGTTCATAGCAATACAGGCCTACCTAAAAAAAAAAAAATAGGAACATTTCAAATAAACAACCTAATCCTACAGCTACAAGAATTGGAGGAACAACAACAAAGAAAGCCCAGAGCAAGTAGAAAGAAGGAAATAATCAAAAGAAGAGCAGAATTAAATGACATAGAGACTAAAAGAACAATTCAAAGGATCAATAAATCCAAGAACTGGTTCTTTGAAAAGATAAACAAAATCAACAAGACTTTAACAAGATTCATCAAGAAAAAATAAGAGAGAGAGGACCCAAATAAATAAAATCAGAAATGAAAGAGGAGAAATTACAACTGAAACAACAGAAATACAAAGGATTGTAAGAAACTACTATCAATGACTATACATCCAGAAATTTGAAAACCAGGGTGAAATGGACAAATTTCTAGAAAAATATAATCTTCCAAAACTGAACCAAGAAGAAGCAGAAAGCCTAAACAGACCAATAATAGTCGGTGAAATTGAAGCAGTAATAAAAAAAAACAAACCTCTTGGCACACAAAAGCCCTGGCTGGACAGTTTCACAGGAGAATTTTACAAAACATTTAGGGAAGAGCTAACACCTGTACTTTTCAGACTACTCCAAAAAATCCAAGAAGAGGGAAGACAACTAAACTCTTTTTATGAGGCCAGCCATCATCCCAATCCCAAAACCAGATGAAGACACAACAAAGAAAGAAAACTACATCAATATCACTGATGAACACATGCTAAAATCCTCAACAAAGTACTGGCAAACCACATCCACCAATACATAAACAAGATCATACACCATGATCAAGTGGGATTCATCCCAGGGATGCAAGGATTGCGTAGTATTCATAAATTAATAAATGTAATACATTACTTAAACAAAAAAGACAAAAATCACATGTTTATATCAATAGATGCAGAAAAAGCATTTGATAAGGTACAGCACTCATTTATGATAAAAACACTCAGCAAAGTTCAAGTAGAGGGAGCATATCTCAACATAATAAAGGTAATATATGAAAAACCTACAACCAACATCATACTCAACAAAAACTAAAAACTTTCCCATTAAGATCACGAGCAAGGCAAGAATGTCTGCTTTCTATTCAACATAGTATTGGAAGTCCTAGCCACAGCAATCAGACAAGAAAAAGAAATAAAAGGCATCCAAATTGGAAAGGAGGATGTAAAACTGTCATTGTTTGCAGATGATATGATAGTGTACATAGACAACCCTATAGACTCCACCAAAAAACTACTCAACCTAATAAGGGAATTTGGCAAAAACAGTGGGATTACAAAGTCAATATTCAGAAATCAAAGGCATTTTTGTACACTGACAATAAAATATCAGAAACAGGAATGAAGAAAAAAACTCCCATTTGATATAGCAACAAGAAAAATAACATACGTAGCAATAATCCTAACCAAGGAGGTAAGAGACCTGTACTCAGAAATACACAACACTGAAGAAAGAAATTAAGGAAGACACAAATAAATGGAAGCATATACCATGTTCATAGATTGGAAGAAGTAACATCATCAAAATGTCCATACTATCGAAAGCCATCCCTAGGGACAGATTCTTTAATCTTTTTCCCTTTGGAAATGACTGGCTTCTTGAGCTTTGATATTTCCTAACATTCCATCGATGACCACAAATGGTCAGACTGATAGTTTCTTCCCAGCTAGAATGAGTCATCTCTCCTCCGAAATTTTCACTTGCCTCTACTGTAGCTCAACCACATAGCATTTTAACAATTTGTTTATGCATTTATCTCTCACACCAGATTGAGCTATTTGGGTTCTGGCACTCACCTATGCTTTCACTGTCCACCAGAGTGACTGTCATGTACTATCTCCAGAGCTTGTAAGGGCAGGAGTTCAATAAATGTTAAATAAAAACAGAAAGACATGTGCAGATATCAAAGAAACAGCACCTAAATATCATTTGTACTTACAACATAATTGAAGGATGTATCAGCAAGCACTGCAAACTGACGAAATAATGTGTGCCTAGTAAACATCTCATTCTTAAGGGCATGAAAGCTGAAATAAAAGCAATAGTGAAATTCGAATGTATAGAAATCATAGGATAGAACAAATCAGTATGATGCTCATATGGTTAAGAACTAGAATTTTCAATGTAAGAGAAAAAATAAGTAAACATTTTGAAATGTGAATATGAACTTATTTCTTCTTTCATTTTTAAAATTACATATTTTTCAGCCCTGAAAGGCACAGGAGCAATGGCAACATGGTATCAATGAGCACCCTGAGGGCTGAGATTGTGGTTTAAAGACATTTCTCCATGAAATGAACCAGGACATCTTTCAGAAATGGCTGTTTCTAGAACTAAAGCAGTAAACATACAAGATAAGCCTGGGACATTCTATTGCTAAGGGAGTCATCAAAGATTATGTCAGAAGTACACTATTCAATTTTAAAGGGCTCCAATTAACTTTAAGATTGGAGAAATTAAGCATCAAAAATGATTACAATATATTAAAGCACAACAAATATATGAAAAAATTTGAGAAATTCTCAGTCTATCTATATTGCAAATAATGCTAAAATTAGGAGATTCACTCTCAGGAAAGCATGTTCTGCAGAGAAAGCCAAGAGTATGCTGGACAACCTTTGTCTAGCAAGTAGGAAGAAACAAAACAATCACACCATTCAATCACACAGACGGCTCTAAGAAGAGATTAGATGTATGTTTAATGGATCAAAACCATAATGCGGTAGCACTACATAGCTACAAGGGTGACTAAAACCAAAAACTGATAATTTCCTGCTCACCAGGCTGTCTGACGGTGCCTCAGTGAACTTTTCCTCCTTCCATGGGCCACAGGTATATCTGCTAGAGGTCTGAATCTCAGCCTTTTGGGGAGAACACTTTTCCTCAGCCCTAGAGGTAGAAGCTGCTTTGTACATTATGTTACTTCTTTATTCCTGAAGTTCTCTTTACTTCCTTTAGTAGTTAACCACCTTTCATTAGTTAATAGTTCTTTTTAAAAATATATTTTATTGATTATGCTATTAAACTTGTCCCAATTTTCCCCTTTTGTCCACCTCCACCAAGTACCCCCCTATTCCCTCTGGCAACACCCCCCTTAGTTCATGTCCATAGGTCATGGAGAGGTTCTTTGGCTACTCCATTTCCTATGCTGTACATCCATGACTATTCTAGTTATTTGTACTTCTTCATCCCCTTACCTCTTCACCCATTCACCCATAACTCCCTCTCATCTGGAAACCATCAGAATGCTCTCCATATACATGATTCTGTCTATTTTTGTTTCCTTAGTTTTTTTTTTTTAAAGTCAGTTGATAGGTATGTATTTATTGCCATTTTATTGTTCATTGTTTGATCTTCTTCTTCTTAAATAAGTCCCTTCAAATTTCAAGTAATAATGGTTTGGTGATGATGAACTCCTTTAGTTTTTCTTGTCTGGGAAGCCCTTTATCTGCCCTTTAATTCTAAATGATAGGTTTGCTGGGTAGAGCAATCTTGGCTGTAGGTCTCTGCTTTTCATGACTTTGAATATTTCTTGCCAATCCCTTTTAGCCTGCAAAATTTCTTTTGAGAAATCAGTTGTTTTGTGGGAACTCCTTTGTAGGTAATTGTCTGTTTTTCTCTTCCTGCTTTTAAGATTCTTTCTTTATCTTTAACCTTTGGCATTTTAATTATAATGTGCATTGGTGTGGTCCTCTTTGGGTATATCTGTTTGGGAATATCTGTGCTTCCTAGACTTGTATGTCTATTTCCTTCACCAAATTAGGGAAGTTTTCTTTCATTATTTTTTTCAAATAAGTTTTCAGTTTCTTGATCTTTACCTTCTCTTTCTGGCACCCCTATGATTCAAATGTTGACACGTTTGAAGTTGTCCCAGATGCTCCTCACCCTATCCTCATTTTTTTGGATTCTTTTTTCTTCTTGTTGTTCGGATTAAATATTTTTTTCCTCCTTTTGTTTCAAATCATTGACTTGATTCTTGGCTCTATGCACTCCACTGTTGAGTCCCTGTCACTTTTTCTTTATTGCACTTAGCGTAATCTTCATTTCTGCCTGGGTCTTTTTTATGATGTTGAAGTACGCAATGAGATCTTGGAACATCCTAACAACCAGTGTCTTGAACTCTGCTTCTGATAGATTGCTTATCTCCATTTTGTTTCATTCTTTTTCTACAGTTTTGTTCTTTTCTTTCATTTGGGCCATATTTCTTTGTCTCCTTATTTTGGCAGCCTCCCTGTGTTTGTTTCTGAGCATTAATTAGGTAGAGCTGCTTTGACTCCCTGTCTTACTAGAATGGCCTATTGTGGAAAAGTGCACCTGTTAGCTGGATGGGGTAGAGCCTTAGGTAATTGCCAGGGTGGGGCAATCTGTGTGAACCAAGTAGATGGAGTCTCAGGTATGGTGTCACTGATCTGTGTCTCTGTTTGGGGGAGGGCTCAGAAAAAGGACAATGACCACTGCCTGGCCTCCGGAGTTTTGTCTGGGAGGAAGCTGTTCCCTGGCACTTGCCCTAATGCCTGACACTTCAGTTTCTCCCCATGTGCCACTGGTGCTGTTCCAGCTGCTGCCCTGGTACTGAAGTCCAGAGGAAGTGAGTCTGTATAAGTTCTAAGCTTGTTTTGGCCCTTTAAAAAGAGATGGCTGAGAATCCCTCAGTTTCTTCTGCTGCCCCAACCCCCATGGATTTTTACAGGCAGAAGTTAAGGTGACTTATCTTCCTGGCACTGGATCCCTGGGCTGGGTGGTCTGGTGTGGGGCTGAGATCCCTTGCTTCTGAGTTATCCCTATCTATTTTTATCCACTACGTGTGGGTGTGGGACCACCTGTTCTGTGTCTCTGTGTCTCCCCCTTTCTATCCTTCCTGCCCATCTGGATGAATGTGACTTCTTTAATTCCTTGGTTGGTGGATTTCCAGGCTGCTTGATTTTCTGATGATTCTGGGTGACAGCTGTTTTGTAGTTCAGTCGTAATTTTTTTCTTTTTTAAAAATTTATTTTAATTGTTCTTACACAGTTTTCTGTCTTTTATAGTTGTAATTTTTGCAGTGGTTCTGAGAGGAGGCGAGCCAAGATGGAACCTACACCTCCATCTGTAGTAGAAGTCTTGTCTAATACTTCTTGATATACAATTTCTTTGTTCATGTATTTCCTGACTAAATCCTGACTGGTTTACCTAGTCGGGGCAAAGATGTATACACCCAAAGTGGGTGATCAGATTACTGTTTGCCAACATTTGGTGAACGCTTCCCTGTCATCCTCCTCCCCATGAGAGGACAATATGTTACCATCGTCTTGAACTTAAACCCATATGTCACATTTTGTTAATAAGTGGTAACAGAAAGTGGTTTGTGTCACTTCTGGGCAGAAACTTTAATCCTTGGTACACAGTTTGCTCTGTCTCTTTTGCCTCTGCCAAGACAACATTTTAGGTAGAAAATGCTGTATCAGCCTGGGCTCTATAGTGAAGATAACAATGAACAGTGCCATAGGAAATGTAGAATGAGTGAAATAAGCTATTGTTATTTGAAGCCACAAGGATGTTAGGATTGCTTGTTACTGCAGCATAACCTAGTAGATTTTGACAGAATGGCCCTATGACTAGAAGTTTCTCCAGGAGATGTATATTTGTAAATCAATTTTTTACAAGAAGATGGGAGATAGGAACAAGAATATTTATTGCAACATTTTTTGTGTTAGTGAAATATTGGAAACAACCTAAATATGCTCTAATAAGGGAAGGATAAATAACCTGTAAGTCAGTTATAATATTTGTAATCTATAATATTATATAGCACTTAAAATATGTAAGGCAAATTTTAAGAATCAAATTGAATTTCAAAACTATAATAAGCAAAAAAATGGTGTTATGATTGTTAATATATATTATATAAGCTTTTAAAGCACACACTTTAAAAATAATACTTTTTATTATTTACATTTACTCAGATATAAGTTTATAGTTAATAAAGGTTAAAAAGGTGAAAGAAAGAATAAATGCTAAATTTATTATGTTGACCCTTAGGAAGGAAGGAAGAGACATAGAATTGGAGTAAAAGTACAATGAGAATTTAAGGGTATTAGAAGTTTTTACAAATTTGATTTAAAAAACTACATTTTTGACCTACGAAAACTACTTGTGGGCATATATCTTAAAGAAATAATAGCAATAATATATTAAGAAAACACAAGACTATTCAATGCAGGATTGTTTAAATGGAAAAATTAATCATCCTTATATGTGTGGATAAGTTATAATCCACACACATAAGAGGACCAAGTGGCTATTAAAATGAATGAGGTGTATCTAAATGACTTGATGAGGACTGCTGTCCAAAACAGAGTGTTAAATAAAAAGGACAAATTGCATACTAATGTGTACATAATTCTACCTTTTGTGAAATATATATTGTACAATGTTACAATGGACATGGGATTACAGATATATCATCAATATCCTATTTTCATGTCCTTTGTGTATATACCTAAAAGTGGGATTGCTAGATCATATAGTAGTTCTATTTTTAATTTTTTGAAGAACCTCCATGCTGTTTTCAACAGTGGCTGAACCAATTTATATTCCCATCAGCAGTAAACAAGTATTCCCTTTTCTCCATATCCTCACCATTACTTGTTTCTTTTTACTGATTGGTGATAACCATCTAACAGGTGTGAAGTGATACCTAATTGTGATTTTGATTTGCATTGCCCTTATGATTACTGATGTTGAGCATTTTTTTTTGTGTCCCTGTTGACCATCTGTATGTCTTCTTTGGAAAAATATTTATTCAGTTCCTCTGTCCACTTTTTAAAGAAATTATTTTATTGTTGTTCAATTACAGTTGTCTGCATTTTCCCTCCACTACTCCCCCCCAGCCAAGCCCACCTCCCTCCTTTGCTTCCACCCTCCCCCTTGGTTTTGTCCATGTGTCCCGTAGCATAGTTCTTGAAAACCCTTCCCCCCATTATCACTTCCCACCTCCCCTCTGGTTACTGTCAGATTGTTCTTAATTTCAATGTCTTTGGTTATATTTTGCTTGCTTTTTTCTTTTGTTGATTATGTTCCAGTTAAAGGTTAGATCATACGATATTTGTCCCTCACCACCTGGCTTATTTCACTTAGTATAATGCTCTCCAGTTCCATCCATGCTATTGCAAAGGGTAGGAGCTCCTTCTTTCTCTCTGCTGCATAGTATTCCATTGGGTAAATGTACCATGGGTTTTTGATCCACTTATTTACTGATGGGCACTTAGGTTGCTTTTAGCACTTGGCTATTGTAAATTGTACTGCTAGGAACATTGGGGTGCCCAGGTTCCTTCGGATTGGTGTTTCAGGATTCTCAGGATATAATCCCAGCAGTGGAATTGCTGGGTCAAAAGACAGTTCCATTTTTAGTTTTCTGAGGAAATTCCATACTCTTTTCCATAGTGGCTGCACCAGTCTGCAATCCCACCAACAGTGCACTAGGGTTCCCTTTTCTCCACATCCAACACTCATTTGTTGATTTGTTTATGATGGCCATTCTGATGAGTGTGAACTGGTATCTCATTGTGGTTTTAATTTGCATGTCTTTGATGGCTAGTGATACTGAGCATCTTTTCATATGTCTCTGGGCCCTCTGTATGTCTTCCTTGGAGAAGTGTCTGTTCAAGGCTTTTGCCCATTTTTTAATTTTTTTTTTTTGTATTGCTGGAGTGGAGTCATGTGAGTTCTTTACATATTTTTAGAGATCAAACCTTTGTCCAAGGTATCATTGGCAAATATGTTTTCTCATAGAGTTGGTTCTCTTTTCATTTTTTACAATTATTTTTTATTGATTTGCTACTACAGTTTTCCCAAATTTCCCCCTTTATCCCACCTCCACCCTGCCCTCCCAACCCTCCAGCATTCCCTTCCCTTTGTTCATGTCCATGAGTTGTACATATAAGTTCTTTGAGTCCTTTGTTTCATGTACCATTTTGATCCCCCTGTCTATTTTATGCCCACTAATTATGCTTCTTCTTCTCTGTATCTTTCCCCCACTTATCCTCCCTTCCCCTTCCCCACTGAAATCTCTCCATGTGATGCCCATTTCTCTGATTCTGTTCCTGTTCTAGTTGTTTGCTTATTTTTGTTTTCATTGTTTGTCTTTTCTTTTAGGTTCACTTGTTGATAGTTGAGAGTTTGTTGTCATTTTACTGTTCATATTTGTGATCTTCTTTTTCTTAGATA
>PVKU01011757.1:0-40844 GCA_004027475.1 Anoura caudifer | reverse complement strand
GGGAACCCATAGTGATGGGAGGAAAACTGGGACTCAAATCAATGGAGTGGACCAGGAGGAAGAAAGAAACAACCAAACAGAAAAGAAGGAAGAAACAAGAATTCAAAAACATGAGGAGAGGCTTAGGAACCTCCAGGACATCTTGAAACGTCCCAACATCCGAATTATAGGGGTACCAGAAGGGGAAGAGGAAGAGCAACAAGTGGAAAACTTATTTGAACAAATAATAAAGGAGAACTTCCCCAATCTGGCAAAGGAAATAGACTTCCAGGAAGTCCAGGAAGCTCAGAGAGTCCCAAAGAAGGCGGACCCAAGGAGGAACACACCAAGGCACATCATAATTCCATTAGCCAAGATTAAAATGTAGGAGAGAATTCTAGAAGCAGCAAGGGATAAAGGCAGAGTCACCTACAAAGGAGTTCCCATCAGACTGTCAGCTGATTTCTCAAAAGAGACCTTGCAGGCAAGAAGGGGCTGGAAAGATGTATTTGAAGTCTTGAAAGGCAAGGACCTACATCCAAGATTGCTCTATCCAGCAAAGCTGTCATTTAGAATGGAAGGGAAGATAAAGCGCTTCCCAGATAAGGTCAAGTTCAAGGAGTTCATCATCACCAGGCCCTTATTATATGAAATGTTAAAGGAACTTATCTAAGAAAAAGAAGGTAAAAAAATAGGACAGTAAAAAGGCAGTAAACTCACAGATATTAACAAACACGCCTAAAAGAAAAGCAAACTAAGCCAACACCTAGACCAGGAGCAGAAACACAGAAATGGAGATCACATGGAGGGTTTGCAACAGGGGAGTGGGAGGAGGAGGAGAGAGAGAAAAGGTACAGACAATAAGTAGTATTGACGGTGGGTAGAAAATAGGGGGAGGGCAAGAATAGTGTGGGAAATGTAGAAGCTAAAGAACTTATGAAACATGGACATGAACTAAAGGGGGGAATGTGGGTGGGAGGGGGTGTGAAGGGTGGAGGGGAATGATGGGGGAGAAATGGGACAACTGTAATAGCATAATCAATGAAAGATAATTTAAAAAATAAAAGTGCAAGTGAACATAATTGTTCATACACATAGTTTAAGAGTGAAGAGGACTCCCTATGCAACTTAGTAGAAGATAGATAGATAGATAGATAGATAATAGGCAGTTAGATAGATGATAGGTAGACAGGAGCAACAAGAATTTGATATCACAACCTAACAAAAATAAAGTTAATTCTGTAGTACAAACTCATGTATCCCTGTAAATAAAAAAAACATACAAAAACAAACAAACAAAAATCCCTACCCTCCTAAATGAAATACTAGCCAAGTATTTTAAGTGTATTAAGGTAAAAATATTCAGTGACCAACTAGGTCATTTCTAGAACGCAAGAGTTGTAAATATGTCACTATATTATAATTTATCTCTGATAAAAGAATAAAAGCCATGTAATTATCTCAAGTACTAAAAGGCAGTGTATTAATAGTTAACTATGTTGAGTATTTTTTAAAGTTTGTTAATATAAAACTTACTAAACTAGAAAAGGAAGGCTCCTCGTTTAACATAATAGAATATCTCAACCCAATATACCTTATGAGTGACCCCTGAATTAAATCTCTTTAATGTCTGGGAAAAACAGATGGCTCAGGACAATGTTGATTTAACATTGTCCTTGAAGTTACAGTCAATTGAGTTAGATGAGGACAATAATATAAGACATACATTTTAAAACAAAGGGAATAATTTTTTAAGTTAACACTATTTACTATTTATCAACAAGCCCCCATGAAACAACTAAAAAATATTAATATTTTAGAGGGTGCATTATAAGATAAAAAATTAAAATTCAATAGCTTTCCTCCTTATCAGCAAAAGCAAGCTGGAAGGTATAATTAATAGATGCCATTTTAAAAGTGGCAAAAAGATAAAACATTCAAGAACAAAGACAAATACCATATGATTTTACTCACATATGGAATTTAATGAACAACTGAACTAATAAGCAAAATGGACACAAACACAGAGAGCAGGATGATAGCTATGGGAGGGAAGGTTAGGGAGTGGAGGTACTGAGCAAAAAAGAAAAAGGACTCATGGACACAGACAACAGTGTGGTGATTGCTAGGTGTGGAGGTGGGTATAAGGGGACTAAATGGTAATGGAAAAATATAATAAACATCTTTTAAAAATAAAAACTAATAAAAAGAATAAACATTTATAAAAGATAAAGATAGGAAATATGTATAGATAACTAAAACTTTATTAAAATTTTAAATAAAATTAATCAAAAAATTATTTTTAAAAGTCATCATTTAGTCTTTATGTATGTTTGTTATCTTATATTCTAATTTTCTGAATATTTGAAGCATATTATATTTTTAAAAAAGAAATCTTTTGCTTTGTGATGGATAGCTAGTCAGCCAGCTGGATAGGCAGAAATTAGGCAAAAATCTATTATCTCTGATAGAAAAAAAAACAAAACTTAAAAATTTTTCTACATCTACCCAATAAAATATTTAAAGAAAATCAAATCCATATTATGAAATAATTTTAATACTATAGAAATAGTATAAAAATAATATATTCTCTATTACTTATAAAATCAGGAAAAATACAATAAATTTCCATTAAAGATTATATCATTGAATAAAGGAAGATTTAGTCAGTGAGTGGTATTAGAACATTGCTTGACTATTTTTTTTAAAGTTAATTTCGAAATTTCACTTCTTATATAAAAAATTATATGTTCAATAAATTATAAATGCTAGGAAACAAACTATGATAAATGTTTTGAAAATATATATAGGTACTTTTTTAACAATTTAATCTTCAATTGTATTTTCTTCCATTACCTTTGAGTCCCCTTGTCCCTCATCCCCCAGTGATCACCACACTGTTGTCATCAGAAGGAAAGGATTCCTGAGCTGGGAGATGAGAGAAAATGAACACAGAACAGAAACTGAACAAATCTGTCTATGTAAAATATTTAAACTAGAACATGAAACAAAAAAAAATGAAGAAACCATTCAGTAAACATAACAAAGATTTAGTAACTTTGTTATATAAACAAATGATGCAATTACTAATTAAACAGTAAAACCCTACTTAATCTTTTATTAAAGTCAACAAGTAAAAATTCACAAAATAGGTTTTTGCTATTTAATAAAAATATAAAAATGATTAAATTGCTATCAATTAAACAAATAAAAAGTTAAATAGTAAAGAGATAGTTTATTAAATGATGAAATATTCTCTCAAATACACATATACAGGGTCATTGTATAGTGAAATTGAAAATATCAATCATTTGCAATAGACACATAAATTAGAATTTTCAGTTAGAAAGCTATTTGGATGTACAAATGAGTTTTAAGAATATTCAAACATTTGAGCCAATTAATCAACTTTTGAAATATATCTAAGCCAGTACCCCTAAATGCAGAAAATACATACAGAGCATATATGTTTATTTCAGAGTTATTGACAAGACAGAAGAAGCAACCAAAATGTCAAATAAAATCACAATAACAGACATGTAGGCAGGACTTGAAATGTAGGCCCAGTTTCAAAAAGAAAAAAAAAAAAAGCAGTTGAAAATATATGGTAAATATAGAGTTGCATCTTATCTAAATTCCAATTTAGTGAAGAAGCATGTATTGACAATGATTTATGCTGGAGTGATAGCAAGTAGACAGTGAATAAGGAAGGGAAACTTGAATCCTCCATCTAAATTCTTGAAGAATTGGTGGCATGAGAAATGTAATTGATTCATAACAGACCCCCCAAATGGTCACATTTAAGAGTTAAATTTTGATTCATGTTGAGATTTGTATTTCTACAATTCAGTTTAGCTATCTAGAAATTTCAAAATTAATGGAATTTTTGTTAAGATATCCATACATTTCAGCCAGAATTTCTTTCTTTATGATATATTTCAAAAGTCACAAAATGAGAAAGAATATCACAACCACGTATAAACTCAACCCCTAGAATAAATTAACATTGTTTCATTCAGTTTTGGCTGATATTTTTAAAAGAAAATAATAGAGACACAGCTGGAATCCTTCAGTATTCTTCAATTGCATCCCCCCTCCCCAGTGTCCCTGCTGTCCCAATGTTGTTGGGTCTTCTTTCCAAACAAGTCTTAATATTTTCCCACATATCCCATAGCCATGAACTTCCAAAATATTTGTAGATTTGACTAATCAAATTTAAAAAATTCCTTTTAGGGGTTTTATTTAAATTATATTGAATGTATTGCTTAATTAGAGAATAATGAGCATTTTCCCATTTTTAATGTTTCCATTCATGAATATGGTCTATTTATTAATTTATGTGTCTCCTTTTATATGCTTTAAAATAATTTAGTATTCTTTTATAATTTTTACTATAGTAATAATTTTATTATATTTAGGGTTATATCACTTTTGGGTTCTCCTCTTATTATGAAACTTTTTTCTTAATAACATTTTCCAATTGGCTTGCTACTGGTTCATGGTATTTCAATGTTTTTATGGTGTCTTGTAAACAAGCACCTACCTGGCTGATCATTCTTACTAGTTTAACTGGTTTGCATGTAGATTCTCTCATATTTTGTGTCTTAGTAGAAATTGTATCAGTTAATTCTTTTTCTTTCATTTCACTTTCTAAATCTCCAGTAAAACAGTGAATAAAAGTTGTAAAAATGGGCACATTATGAGAATTTAAGTTCAATAGCTGTAACAGAGGTCTTTTTTTTTATTTTAAATCTACGCTTTAAATTGAATAAAATACCTACCACAATAGTTGTATCTGTTTGCTCAGCCATTTAGGACATTGCCCTCATCTGCACATTCCATCAAGATTCCTAACTATGTGCCCAGCTCAGTAAGCAGGGAAGCCTATGAACCAAAGATTAGATGTGATCCCTATGTTTAAAAATACATCCTATAAGTTACACGCAGCACTTCCAAAACACTTCCCAAATGGGGATTGTTTTATCCATTTGCCGGAGGCTAAGCCAAATAGACAGTCATGGACCCACTGAGCAATCTGGTTCTATTATTGCAGGAGAGAACAGACACTGGAGGCTTCCTTGTCTTGTTAGGGGCTTCAAAGAGACTGCTTCTAACATTTTACTGCCTTTATCATGTTTCAAGAGGTTACCTTCTACAACTACATTAGCCCTTTTAAAAATTATGAATAAATATTTCTGCTTTACCTATTGAAATGACCACTTTGTTTACTGCTTGCCAATATGGGATATTATATCAATACATATAATGTTAAATATTTCTTACATTCCTATAAAGGCATATTTAGCCAAAGAAAATTATTTGGATTTAATAAAAATATTTCTGGATTTAATTTGCAATTTCTGGATTTAATTTAATTTAATAAAAATATTTCTGGATTTAATTTGCAAGGTTTTTTGTGATTTGGCTTCTATTTCCTTAAGTATAATTAATCTTTAATTTTATTTTTGTGTATTGCCCTTATCTAGCTTTGGTGTCAAGCTTATACTGATATCACATTTAGGTTGGGCAAGTTTGTCTCTTTTAATTTGTTCTCTGAGACTCTATGTGGTGTGAATTATTGAGTGCTTGAAAATTTAGTAAAATTCATAGAACAACTTCAGTATGGTTCCTCTTTGGACTTGGTGGTAGGAAGGGAGAATTTGTTTTACCAAGTCAATTTCTTGTTTTCTGTTGTATCTTAAGAAATATTGGAATTTATATATTTTAAGACAGCCTCCATTTATTTTAGGTCTTAAAATTTATTGAGTATGAAGTTATTCTAGTATTGTCTTATGGGTTTTTTTTTCAATTTTACACTAGAAAACCTGTGTTTATATTGTTTTTTTTAATTATATGTAATTTATTTGTACATTCTGTCTTTTTGTGTGCCATTAATTTAGTATAGTTTCAATTATTTGTCTATTTTATTGCTGTTTTAAAAAAACCCAAGCTTTCCCTTTATTGGTAACTTATGTTGTCTCTTTGTTTTTGATGTAATTAATTTTTAGGTGTGTCTATTATTTCCATTTTTTACTCTATTTGGGGAGAAGGGAAGTTTAATTATAATCTAGCATCTTGAAATAAACACTTAATATTTCAGTCTTTTATTTTTATAAAATATCTATTTAACATGGTAAATTACCCTCCAAGTATATCACATGTCTTAACATCTGATGCTTTTATTGTTGTTTACTTCTAAATGTTTTATAAGGTCAGCTATAACATAATATTTAACCTATTAACTATTTAGAAGTGGATTTTTATTTGTTTTTGATCATATATTTTTATTTTATATTTGATTTCTATTTACATTGCATTAAGATCAAGCCATGTAATTCATATGATATCATGTCATTGGAAATTATTAATGTACTTGGATTGCTTCCATATCTTGGCTACTGTGACTATGCTGCAATGAATGTAAGAATGTATATATCTTTTCAAATTATTGTTTTCTTCAGATAGATAACAAGAAGTGGAATTGCTGTATCATGTGTTAGTTCTATTTTTATTAGATTGGCCAAAAAAATTGTTTGTTTGTTTTTTCCATAAGATGGTTCTAGTAGCACTTAGTTGTCTTTAAATTTATTCAAAACAACTTTGTTAAAACTGTATTGTGACAGCTGTCATATCAGTGTGAATTTTTAAAAAACAATTTATTTATTTATTTTTAGAGAGAGGGGAAGGGAAGGAGAAAGAGAAGGAGAGGAGCATCAATGTGTGGTTGCCTCTCAAACACCCCCACTGGGGACCTGGCCCACAACCCAGGTATGTGTCCTGAGGGGGAATTGAACCAGTGACCATTTGATTTGCAGCCCACGCTCAGTCCACTGAGCTACACCAGCCAGGGCCAGTGTGCATTTTAAAAAAACTTCAAAACTGGTGAATTTTTGTGTAGCCATTTTAATACTGAAGATGGAATACAACATGCAACATTTTTGGTATATTATGCTTTATTATATCAAGAAAGGTAAAAATGCAATTGAAATGCAAAAAAGGGGTTGTGCAATGTATGGAGAAGGTGCTGTGACTGATTGGACATGTCAAAAGTGACTTGTGAAGTTTCTTGCTGGAGATTTTTCCCTGGACAATGGTCCACAGTCAGGTTGACCAGTTGAAGTTGACATAGATCAAATTGAGACATTAATTGACAACAATCAACATTATACCATGTGGGAGATAGCTGACATACTCAAAATATACAAATCAATAAAGTTATTAGTAAAAATGAAAAATGTATCTTTTATTTTATGAAAAAAACAAACAAACTTTTTTGTCAACCCAATAGCTTTTTGAGGAACCTCTGTACTGATTTCCATAGTGGATGCACTAATTTACAATCCCATCAGCAGTGCATGAGGGTTCCCTTTTCTCCACATCCTTGCTAACACTTATTACTTGTTGTTGTTTTGAGAATAGCCAATCTGAAAAGTGGGAGGTGGTATTTCATTGTTGTTCTGATTTATATTTTCCTGATGATTAGTGATGTTATCATCTCTTCATGTATCTATTGACCATTTGAATATCTTCTTTGGAAAAATGTCTATTCCCATTCTCTATCCATTTTTTTAATCAGATTTTTTTATGGTGAACTAAATTAGTTCTTTATATTTGGGGGTTTGAACTACTTATTAGATACATCATTTATGAATATCTTCTCCTATTCAGTTGATTGCCTTTTCATTTTGTTGATGTTTCTCTTGCTGTGCAAAAACTTTTTAGTTTGATGTAATCTCACTTGCTTTTGTCCTGGCCTGGAGAGGCATATTCAAAAAATATTACTTAGGCCAATATAAAAAAGTTTACTTCCTAGATTTTCTTCCAGGGGTTTTCTGGTTTCTGTTTTTACATTTAAGTCTCTAACCCATTTTGCTTATTTTTGTATATGGCATAAGAAAGTAGTTCAGTTTCATCTTTTTGCATGTATCTGCCCAATTTTCCAAACATCATTTATTAAAGACACTGTCTTTTCCTCATTGTATGTTCTTGCCTCCTTTGTCATAGATTATTTGACCCTATAAGCATGGGTCTATTTCTGGGCTCTCTATTGTGTTTCATTGATCTATGTTTTTGTTTTTGGTGTCTTGTTTTTTTTTTGTGTGTATGCTAGTATCATGCTGCTTTACTTCTCATAGCTTTGTAGTATAATCTGAAATCAGGAAGCATACCTCTAACTTTGTTCTTCTGTTTCAAGATTGCTTTGGTTATTTGGGGATTTTGTGTTTCCAGTTAAACTTTAGTCTTACTTGCTCTAGTTCTGTGAAAAAAATGTCATTGGTGTTTTGATAGGAATCTACTCAAATCTGTAAATTATTTTGGTCACTATGAACATTTTAATAATATTAATTTTTTCAATCCATGATATGAATACTTTGCCATTTATGTCTTCTTCAGTTTATTTCATCAATGTCATATAGTTTCTAGTATACAGGTCTTTCATTTCCTTGGTTAAATTTATTTCTAGGTATTTTATTCTTTTGATGGAATTGGAAGTGCAATTGTTTTCTTATTTTCCCTTTATTATAGTTTATTACTAATACATAGAAATGCAATAGATTTTTGCATATTGATTTTGTGTCAATACCTAACCACCAGGTCCTGAGATAGCCCCACCCTCCCATAAGACATTCAGCTTCAGTTACATTTTTTTTTCTGGCAGTTAAGCTTTCCAGTTCTTAAATTCATATTCAAATGTCCATTGGAGTTGTTTTATTTTTTCCTAACATCCTCTGTGCTTGGATCTAAAAAGTGGTTGAGTGGTATTTCACATCACTTAAAGCTAACATCTAGACTGAAAGTCGCACAGCGGTATTTCCTAACATATCATTCTAATATCACTTGGTTTTGGCTACACACAAAAGGTGATTTAGAACATTAAATTAATTGTTTGGATATTTTGAAAAGGAAACGCTCACCTTGATTTTAGATATTTTATATTTTAATTACTTACTAAATAACTTCAATTTTCTATTAAATGCTCCATATTTTAGTAAAAGGTTTGTTGTTATTTTTCATAGTGACTGTATATTACTTTTAGTACATTAGTAATCCATTTAGATAGATACAAGATTAAGCCAATAAAATGTCACTGATTTAATCCATGAAAACCAAGACCTCTTTGCAACTTAAGAGTTCAAGAAAACCTGAAAATTGAGATGTATGAAGTATTCAAATAATGACGGCATTCTTATTTTTCTTGGAGATTTCAGATTTGTAAATAAAAGTATCAGTATTAAATAAAAAATAGTTTCAGACAATGTTTATCTCCTGTTTTATTGCTTTAAGAAAATATATTTCTAAAATAATTTACAAAGCTGTCAAAGGATAGATAAGTTAATAATACTATATAATAGATCACTAGATTTAGAACGTCTAACTGGAAAAGCTAGAAATGAGAAGTTTAAAGTTCAAGGAGGTCTGAAATCTAACAAGCTTAATCAAAGAAAAAGATGTGAAATGTTCACAAAAAGGAGTCTGCAAAGCCACACACACAGAAAGACTCTGTCACTGTGGGAAAAGAATGGCAACTTTTTCCTATTAAGAAAAAATAAAAATAGGTCACATTGTTGACCTTGGCCATCCTCTGGCATAGTCATGTCACAGTCATAACAGAGAGCATAACATAAATGGCCAAGGGTCCCTCAATATGTGAAAACAATTTCTGAAAAAGGGGTAGGAAATCAATTCATACTAATTTTAACTTCCTCTTGTTTCTGCAAAGGCTCTTCTTGATTTCTTGGTGAACTTTAACACTCTTAGTCTCCTTGACACAGTTCAGCCTTCATACAGTTCCCCTTAGACTACAAAAGAGATCACTGGACCATAGACAGCACAACAGATAAACATGACCTATCTTGTACTAAAAATGAGCATGTCAGACTGAGCTGAAAGAAAAGATTTATACAGGGTAAATATGGTCCAGATGTTAGGACCAGATCACAAGCTGAAATACATTAAGATGTACCTTTCAAAATCGCATAGCAATTTTTGATACTCATCATCAACAACTTCATCAAAAAAATCTCCAGGCCTAATATTAAAGTAAATGTCATGCTAAAATTACTGTTTAGTGTTGCACAATAGCTCACACATCAACCAACCACTCAATCAAAGGAGAATCACTCATTAAATATAAACTGTTTTCCATATTTTACTGAGCACTATTGTAAAGATAAGAGAAGTATAATAGTATCTTACATTTCAGTATTATTTATTATTTACAAAATACTTTGATGCTGTTAGCATGGGAAAAAATTACAGTATCTAATATATTTCTCTAACTTTCTTATTAAAATACACTCACACAAACACCAGATTAAACAAAAATAGAAATAGTGAACACAAACCATATGTTAAGATTATTAAGAGGGAAGAGCTGGAAAAAAGAATTATGAATTTCCCTGTCCATAGGGTTGGATGGAAAAAAACACATCCTTGAATACCCCAAAATCCACTTCCAGAAACAGAATAGCATGGATCACCTCAAAAAATGACTGATCTACCTCCCATTCTCTGACTCTAGCATGATACAGAGTTTGTATTTACCAGTGAACACTCTTCAACTGCTAAAGGCATACCTTCTGAATTCAACAAACTTCACCAGTAATCCTCCCCTTCATCAGTGCCTCTCTTTGCACATCCATTTAGGCAATAAAGTTTTTAATATTCACTGTGTTAGTGTATCTTGATAGTAGTGGTGGTTACATGACTATATGCATTTGCCAAATATAGAACTATACTTCTTAAAAGGGTAATTTTACTCTATGTAAATTACATTTCAGAAAAAAAACAAAATATGTACAATATGATAAAGAAATGATGGGAGGTGAAGGAACTCTGTGTAGAGTCTAGACATAGTCACCTAAGGAAAAGTCTTGCAAATAGGTATTGAGACAGATTAGTGTCAGTCGGTTAACAAAGTCTATAAGAAATAGACTGTATTCATCCCATAGAATTTACCAAAGTAGAGCCCAAGGAATGTTAGTGGATACATAAAAATAAACATGTTCTTTAAAAAAGAATTTAATAAATACTGATTTTAAAAGGAATGATTACAAGCTCATTGGCTATAGGACTCCTCTAGGGGCTCTGAGTGCTTTTCCAAGTGGGGGAAAGTACAACATTGTATTTCTGAAAATTATTTGGCCATTGAATACTTTTCTCCTAACATGTATGAAATTCAATGGCAAATGGCAACCACAGACTAATTTGAGCCTCCAGAATAGTTTGAGGCACTGAATTTAAAATTAGGAGGAACTCCCACATTAAATGATGATCTGCTGTGCAACATTGATTGATCTGGAGATAATAAATATTGATTTATAAATTATGGACTGATCTAAGGGCAAATTTTCTCAAAAGTAAAGTATACAGCCATGAATGTATAAATGTGTACACATTCTAGAGATCCCTGAGTTCAGGATACATACATATTACAAATACATATTACATAAAATTATATAAATATTCATATGTTATATAAATATATAAAAATATTGAAGCAAAAGAGAAAAGCAGAATTCCCTAAGCACTTGGAATAATAGCATATCACTGAAATTGCTTCCTACACAAAACATAAGAATACCATGTAAAGACATTTATTTGGTATACCAAAGAAATCTAAAATGATGGATTTTTAAAATGAAAATGAGCTCTATAAAGCAGGAGTTGTGAAAGGGCAGTACTCTGAGATGAACCTGTACCCCCCCAAAAAAAAATGAAGCTGGCTGCAAAATAAGCAAAGAAACAAATAAATTTTAAAAGTAACACAATGAAAATTAATATTACATCGGAAAAACCTAACATTGACATTTGTGAACCAACTCAGTAACATGAGGACAAACTCAGCTTGCTCTCTCAGCATTAGAAGAAACAGGTAAGGACAAAACAGTTTGAACATATTGGTGTAGCTTCCAAAATCTATCACAATCTGGCCCCTCCTAACTCTGCTGGTTCTTTTTACCACCATCCCAACTGCTTCACTTACCACACCCCACACTTAGCCTTAAATAATTATTTACAACTTCCTGAATATGATGCTACTCTTTCATTACCCTAATGTAAGAGCATCAGCTATGGAGTGAAAATGTCAACCTAAATTTCAATTCTCCCAATCACTAGCTTTATAATGTTGAAAATATTTACTTAAGTTTCTATGCCTCAGGTACTTCATCTTTAAAATGGGGATCACTCCTCAGCATTAAATATTTTTCCTTCTCTTTTAAAAGTAGCCAAATTCTACTCTTTTTTTCAAATCTCAACTCAGGTTTTACTGTCATTTCCTTGCTCTCTTAGTCTGTGTTAAACACCTTAAAAGCAAGTGTTTTTAAACAGTAATATCTATGTTTTTATTATTTTGTCTTCTAGCAACTAGAAGAGTGGTACAGAAAAACTCTAATAAATATTAATTAAAAGTGCAAATACATGAATGAATGGAGAGATTAATAAAAATAACTGAAGAATATTAAATTTTATCAAAAAACCAAGGTATGGGTCTAAGCTAAGATGGTAAGAATTACTACCTCAACCAAGTTTTATGATCAGAAAATATAGGCATCCTGTAACAGCACGTTTTCAATCACACGCAGAGGGTCTCAGGATTGTTGTCTCAGTAATTCTTGCTTTTGGTAGATATTGTAATAGAAGTGTTCTGTGTTCTATTCCAGCTCTTCAATGTTAGGAGCTTATGATTACAAAGAAAATGAAATTTGAAATGAACAGTAAAGGATGGATTGAATTTGAATCCTAAGAAAGAAGAAGAAGGGCATTCTTGGTTAGGGAATAGCATGCACTAAGACATGAATATTTTAGCTATCTTACAGTGAAAGGGAAATAAGCTAGGAAAGTTAAATATAAAAAATAGTGAAAATTCCATAAGCTGCTATCAGAATTTATTATTGTTTCTCTATGGTCCTGATATCGTTTGACTACCTGGAATGGAATCAGGGTGTGGTAAATTCTTGTTCTCTGCAGCTAAGCTATTGCCTTCTCATCTCATTTCTGACACAATAATACTTCTTGAATAAAATTTTGAAATGCTCAGTGCTTTGACTATCTCATCTGTAAAGTGGTTACAATATATGTATTGACTTTTTAAAGTGTTTCTAGTGGTTAACTAGCCCATTTAGGTGCTTGATAAATACTGTTATTTAATTTAAGGCCACAGACATCTCCCATAAAGGTTATTTTGTATATATGTATATATATATATATATTATATTCAAACTCAGTCTTTATAGTGACTCACTGCCACTTTAAGACAGATTCCAGGACTAACCTGGAGTTACAGTGACTCACTGCTACTTTAAAATAGGTTCCAGTACTAACAACACAATGTTATTTAGGGTAGTGTTGGTGTGTTAAGTACCATAAAAGTCAAAGGAAGAGTCTATTTCTTCTGAGAATACCTAATCATTCTAATTGATGATGTTTAAAATTAAGCAACGGGTTATTCTTGACAGCAACAAATCTCAAGAAAAAGTGAAAAGGAAAGGAGGGAAGGAAAAGCCATAAATGGTGGTAGGTGGAGGGGGACGGGGGAGGGAGTTGAGATTATATCCCTATTCAACCTAAAAAAAATGTAGCAGAAACTGTTTAAACACTAAAAACTTTTTCTAAATCATACTACACATGAGCCATTGGTTTTGTTTGTTGCCTCAGACTAGATTCATTCAAAGAAGTTACTGAAATAATCTGATCTGCAATTTGGAAAATGTTTCTCAATAAAAATATTCAACAGTCTGACTGCTTCTCAGCTTTCAGATGAATTAAGATTTAACCCTGACATGCATTGAGCCTCTCTCTGGGGATGCTTCTCTTTTCGGGGCTGAGATCACAGAGTTCATCCTTCTGGCACTAGCAGCTCTTTGATTTTGGTCAGGGAGGCCTGCCACCAGAGCGCAGTGCATAGCAATATGAAGGTGTCTCCCATGCTCCTTAATGAAAAGTCAGCCAGGAGAGGGGGGTGGGGTGGAGGGTAAATTTCAAAGGGGGGATCAGTTCATGGTCAAAGCATGAAGAGCTATGGAAGAAAGAAAACTTCGAAAATTAAGCATTAGCATAAATTACTGAACACAGGCTTTCAAGTCACATAGAAGAGAGATGAAGTAATGCTACCACGTTAGAGGCTCCCCTTTCTAAAGGATGTATTCATCTTTGTGCTCTTGTTATTACTTCATAAAATTATCAGAAATGTTGATAGATTATTCCATTTGAGTTTCTTAAAGAAAAATTTACAGGCATTGAAATTTAAAGAGATCACATGCTTTAAATCAGAAAGATGATAAGGTCATGGTTAGCTTTCTTGAAAGAAAATAAAATCAGTAATTTTCTCAGGAGAATAGCCTCTACTAATTGATGGAGAAATGGTTAATTGACATAACGTTATAACAAAAATTGCATCAGTTCAAAGAGATAGAAACATGTGAGTGTCAATAATCTGGTAAATTTCATAATCTGTAAGTAAACTAGATAATACTTCCCCAAAGAGAAGGTTGGGGGGGGGCCTGAAACACCTGCTGCCTACACAGTTTGCAGACCAGTCAGTCCCCATTTTACACTACTGTCCCACTGAGATGAGTGATAGGAGGACAAAAACACTCCAACAGATCCAGAAGCAAAGACTCAGCTAAACAGAAGGAATATGGGAATGGCTTCAGGTCTTTGTAGGCAGGAAATCAACAGCAGTCCTTTGGGTCTTGGGCCCCTTTGCACTCTTAAAAATTATTGAAGGCCCCAAAGATGATGTGTTTATATATGAGTAGTGCATATTTCAATATTTACTATTTTGGAAATTAAACCTGAAGAAAGTTTATATATTCATTTAAAAACAATAAAAATAAACTCATTCCATGTTAACATAAGCAACATATATTTTTACCTAAATTTCTATATTTTTCCAAACAAAATAGTGAAAAGAATGACATTATCTTACACTTTTGTGAATCTATTTTAATATCTGGCTTAATAAAAACAGCTGAATTCTCTGCTTCTGTATTCCATCTGCTGTTATACTTCATTTTGATTAAAAATATCAAGAAAAATCTGGTTTCACACAGAAATGTAGTAGGAAAAAGAAGAAGCATTTTAATGGCCTTTTCAGTTAAATTTGGGTACTCTTCTTTGATACTACACTAATCTCTGACAAGTGATAATTTCTCAGATGTTAGTACAATGTAGAATCTGAGACCATATGAGCAGACTTCCCATATTCTGTTACACTGAAATCCACTGGTCAATATGAAACTTTGAATGGCTTCTTCACCCATGCATGGTATGCTACATCATGCATTTGTTATTTGGGAAATAACAGCTCTGTGAGTTGTGAAGATCTTTCATGACAAAATACATTTTAAAAATCACATTCATTAATATTACCACCAATCTCAGAAAAAAAAAAAGTAACTATTGAGAAGCTGTCAAGCTTACAATAGCAGGTAGGAGTTTTGCAAAAACTTAATTTTTACTTGAAAGCTTAAATTTTATTATTGGAACAAATACTGCAAGTGGTTTCCTTGAAGCAATAGTTTCACTCCATTCACTACCAAAAAAGTATTGCCAAATTCCAAAGTCTACATAATCACAATGTTTCTGTCAATCATTCTTTCAAATAAAAATAATGTTCCATGAAAAAAAGTGTCTAGTTCAGCTCACTTCTGAAATAATTGCATAAGTACTTTTACTGTTTCCGTATGCAGCTAAAGTACTTTATGCATACTTCTGTCTTGACACACAATATAAAAAACATATACTCAAGGCTCAAAATTTAATACAGTAAAGTGCTATTTTTTCCTTAGGAACATTCTATGTGAAATTGGCTTTTTAAAAAACTCTGAGTCCAGCTGGTGCAACCACCTGAATTCATGCCAAGCCGCCAGCAGTGTTACCCACCATCTTTGCTTTTCCACCATCATGCAAATGCCAATACAAAGAAACAAGCAAGATAATGTCTTAGTGTTGTTATGAAATATTTTTACCTCAGCAAACCACCTGAAAGGGTTTTATGGACCCTCAGAGACCCAAAGATCGTGCTTTGAAAACTGATGAAATTTTTAAAAGTTGGCTAAAGCCAATCCCTGCACAGTGGAAATCCGCATATTTCTTCTGATTCCCCCCAAACTCAGTTGAGTATCTCAGTTGATACTAAGAGTAGTTCTCTTAGTGTCCATCAGGGACTGGCTCTAGGACCCCAGCCCACTCCCACAGACACCAAATTCTGTGGATGTTCTCATCCTCCATATAAATTGGCATGGGTCAGTGTATTCTCTGCATCCATGGACTTCCAACAGTGGGTCAAAAAGAGTATAGGTATAGTATTTATTGAAAAAAATCCATGTATAAGGTGGACACATGCGGTAAAACCTATGTCATTCAAGAATTAACTGGACTATGAGAGGCTGTATTAAGGAGCAGAAGGAAAGGTTCCTGACTTTCTACTTTCTATACTGATCAATTAAGGAGGAAATTTTTGAGACTATCGGTGTTGGTCGTATTCTGAAGGAAGTCAAACATCTGTAGCCAACCTTCTTGAAACCTATGTCTTGGATGAGTTGAGGGAGAATTGACTACAACTAAGTGGACATAACTATATCCACAAGGCCTGGAAAGAATTTCAGCCCAACTTAGAACAGGATATCTATGGATTCTAGGAAGAATATCTTCCAAAAAGAGAGAGAATTTCTAAACAATAGGTAGAATTAAGGAGCAAGCTAGTGATATAATAAAGATGGTTAGTATGTTCCCTGTCTCAACAACAACAACAACAACAACAAAAAAGGAAAGATGACTTTAGGTTTAAAAGAAAAACAAAAACTATACAAAAATATGATGCAAATAACTAGCAAAACAAAGTGTGGTATGATTTTGAACAATCAATACTTTAAGAAAATATCAATTTTTTGGATGCCAGGAAATTCCTCTTTCAGTTACTTAGGGATTTTGACTTTGGATTTGCAGAGAAGGAAATACGTGCTTCACTATAATGGTAAAAATAGTATTACCTCCTTTTTACCATGTATGAACTGAAGACAAAGTATAGACTTCAATATAGTTGTAGAACAACATGCAAATATTCTCAACACTGAAGATGGAGGGTGTAAGAGAGGCAGAGAGAATGGTAGAATCCTTAAGAATATCTTCAGTAATGGAACTTAAGAGATGCAGTTGACATCCCCCTGTCTCTTTTGTGCCTACCAATTTGTACTTGTTTTTTTCAAGATTTTATTTATTTATTTTTAGAGAGAGTGGAAGGGAAGGAGAAAGAGAGGGAGAGAAACATTGATGTGCAGGAGAAACATCTCAATAAGAGAAACATCTCCATCCGTTGCCTCTCACACACCCTTCCCCCACACCATGCCCCAGGGACCTGGCCTGCAACCCAGACATGTGCCCCAATGAAGAATTGATGACAGTATAGGAAATGGAGCCAAAGAACTTATATGCATGACCCATGGACATGAACTAAAGGGGGAGTTTGCTGGAGGGAATGGGGGTACTGGGTGGAGGGGGGCAAAGAAGGAAAAACTGAGACACCTGTAATAGTATAATTAATAAAATATATTTTTAAAAAGAATTAAAAAGCTGCCTTTGAAAGTTAATATTATAGAATAAGAAATACAGGGAAACTTTAAGTATTTAAGTAAAAGTATTATTCAACATTACAAAGTTAAAGTTAAGAGATTAAGAAAATTATACAACTATCACAAACTGGGAAAGGTAAGAGAAATCTACTGTGAATAAGGTAAATTTTCTTTGATGTTGCTCAGTCAAGAGATGATGTTTAAATGTAATAAATCAAGGAATTTGGATGTAAGTTATACTAATTATATAGCCTTAATATTAAAAATATCTGATAACTATTATGGCACTGACACATAACGATCAGACCAGGCAGAAGTTTATATATTCAGAATGGAGGTTGATTGGGACACAATGGCTACATATCAACTCTGTTTTTAAAAAAGAATTAGGAACGAATCAACTCCAGAAACAAAAATTGGAGCAGGCCAAAATGTAGTCAGGATTGGCATAGGGAACTGTTGCTTTTAATTAAAACCCTTTCTGTGCTATTTTAATTTTTACTGTATGCATGTATTACTTTGATGAGAAATAATATCTGTAAAGGGATATTTTCATTCTATCAATAATCAAACAATTTAATATATTTTATAATTCTCTTTTTAAATTCTATCAGCAGTTGATATTCAGTAGAAATAAATTCAATAAGATATAATAGTAAACATTTCCTTGGCTTAGTAGCAAATTTTTAAAAAAATTCTCATGCATCCTCATATATATTCTTAAGAATATATAAAGGAATTATTTCAAGTTTTAATTTAGGAGATAATTCATACTTTTACTTCTTTCTCATGATGATAGGGAAGTAATGGAAAATATCCTAAAACACACAGCTTATCTCCAGAGCACATTGCTTTAAAAGTTATCAATGCTTTTAAACAGTAGGAGATTCTCCTTACCAAGATGATGTTGGGAATTTTATTTTGCTTTAATGAATGGACACCAATGAACCATATCTTATGGCATATCATATGGCACAATAACTGTCCTTTCTGTTCTTTAGATCACCACAGAGAACAGGAGGCCTACCGTAATTATTAGAAGATGTATTTTCAGGACATTTTTTACTTGAATTTATGAGTCACAGATATTGTTAGCTGCAAGAAATAAGTCCATGAAAAATAGTCTCCAAATAACATAGATGCCTGGGCTTAGAATTATTTGGATGTCAGACTCATTCATTCAAATGTATATGAAGTCAGTAAAAGAAAATATATAAGAAAATGTATCAAAATGTAATTAATTGCAATTCCCATGTTTCAAAACCTAGAGTTCTGCAGAATTTTGTGTATAATTATAAATATGTAGAAATTTTCATATTGTTTAACAGTTGTTATATTACAAGGTATAGAGGTATGGGAGATGGGCAGGCAAGTGAGGGTCCCAGAATGCTTGGGTTCATTTGGAGGAGGACCTCACAGATCGGTTTTGAAACCATGTTCCATTTAACCAATATCTACATCTTAAATCAACTTCTTCACTGTGTAATATAACAGTATCTTTGTGGGGTATTTTTGGGTCATCAAAGTCAAATAACATAGTATTGCAGACCATATGGCATTCCTCTTGTGTGTTTCAAACATTTGAGTTACATTTCTTTCTTATGTTCATTATTAATTTTTATAGATCCTATAGAATATAAACATAATATTTATACATAATTTCTTCATACATAGAAAAATAGTGCAATTTCTACATGAATGCACATCCTGTAACTCAGAAATGGAAAAGAAATCTTAAATGAAGTGAATTTAAATTATTTGACTTATTCAAACCAAATAGCTTTGTGTTTGTACATATATGTCTATAATAACTTATTCAACAGTAAAGATAGTTAATAAGTCAAAGTTTTTATTTTTTAATAAAATAGGTGGGCTTTTTGAGGCTATAAAAGTCAGATATGCATAAATACATAAAATATACAATTACAGTTAAAATCTTGAGTTCTAGCAAACATCTGTAGGAAGATACCAAAATTATTTTTTAGTATTAGTGTACATTTATTAGTTAATACAACAAGGTTACATAAGTCATATATACTAAAACATCTCTTTTTGTTCTATAGTATAAAGTGTTCAAAGCAGAGTTCTTGCTCTGGCTGGTGTGGCTCAGTGGACTGAGTGCCAGCCTGCAAACCAAATGGTCACCCATTAGATTCCCAGTCAGGGCTCATGCCTGGGTTGCAGGCCAGGTCCCTGGTGAGGGGCGCTGCAGGGGCAACCAAACATTGATGCTTTTCTCCATCTCTTTCTGCCTCCCTTCCCCTCTCTAAAAATAATAAATAAATAAATCTTAAAAGAAAAAAAGCAGAGTTCTTAAGGGTTTTATGACATATCAAATGAAATAAATACTGTTTTAAACTACATTATTTCTACCAAAAAAAAACAAAGTTAATACTGTTGCTTTTTCCACACTCATTCAATCGTTCATTCATCATTCATCTTATAAATATTTATTGAGCCCATTCTCTTACATTACTATAGCGAAGGCTGACATAAAATGTGTGGCCATAATACAGTGTGACGAGTGCTCTGGGTTATTTACCAAGGTAGGCCACTCATGGGAACAAATAAGTTCATTACAAAAGGTCCTTCAGTAGTATTACTTCGGAAGTGACAGGTTTTAAAAATAAAAAGTTGTCTATATTAGGCTTCATTATATTATAAAAAACTGGCAAGTGGAAAACTCTAGAATTATTATATTTACATTAAGAAAAATTAGGCAAGATGCCTATCTTCTTAACTCCATGTTGATTTTAATGGACATCCATTCTTCATCTTTTTTCTTCAGTCATAGAAGTTCTTGAAAGGCATTATAACAGGTTCATTTTAATAAGAAAGAGGACAATCACACAGAAAATGACTAAATTATCCTCAGTTTAGGATTTTGCTATTTATTTATTTATTTATGCCTCAGGCTTTGGGACATTAAAGCTATGTTATAAATCCTGGTCACTGCTTTTACTAAAGAGCAAAAATGAGACTTTATTAACATCTCAGAAGTTGCTTCAATGATAGCAAAATAGTGGCTCATTACTGCTCATTAGTTTCATATTAGATTCATTTGCAATAGCAATATATCTTCTATTCATACTGGATTGCAAAGCAGCTGATATGATTTGACACCTGCTGTACAATAGAATTCATTAGATAGTAATAATACAAATAGAAATGCAGAAGCTGGACTTCTATTTGCCTCTCTGATGACTCTGTTCAGGAAAAGGCCTCTGAAATCATCTACGCTGGAATAAGATAAATATGCACAGCAGATAATCAAGGTTTTCAAATACTGAATTCTCTGTTTTTCTATTTACCATAATGTTCTATATATACAATGTAATACTTTAATGAGTGGCATAATTTCCAAAATAATGAAGCACTTTCTATTGTACAGATGAAATAAAATATTTGTTTAAAGAACCATATTGAATGAAAAACAAGCCTAAGATAGTATAATATTCTGAACCCCAAACAGAACAAATATAAAAAGGAAAAACACCTTGGGAAAGCAAAGTAAAACTGCTAAAAATAAAAGACCAAATTTTAAAAGCATTCATGGAATATACCTTTCAAAAGTATCCTTCCAAACTGAAGGGGAAATAAAGCTATTTTTAGGAAAAAAAATTATCATCAACAAATCCTTACTGAAGTAATACTATGCATGATCTTCAAGCAGAGAAAAAATAATTCTGAAGGGAATCTTAGATGTGTAGGAAGGACTGAAGAACAAGAAAAAGGTAATTACATGGGCAAGTATAAACACACTGTATAAAACAAAAATAATAATAACAGGTCACAAGGCTTAAAATTATATGCATTTTATATATTTATATGGTCAAAATATGTTTATATTTTATTAGCAAATAATTCATGAAGGGGTAAATGGTGATATAATATTTTAAGATCCTTGCTAGGTCTGGAAAGTGGTTGAACTCTAACAAAACAAAGAAGTATGCTGTAATTTCTGATGAATCCAGAGAAGTAATAAAAGAATGTGTAACTATTACGAAATTAGAGAGAAAATGAAATTACCAAAAATTCTCAATCATTTCAATAGATTGCAAGAAAGACATAGGGGGCAAGAAAAAGAATACAGGCAGGCCAAATGGAAAACAAATTGTAAGACAATAGATGAAAATACAACAATCACATTGAATGTCAATAAACTAAATGATCCAAATAAAAGTCAAAGACATAGACTCAATTTTAAAAAGCCTATGAGTTGATTATAAGAAGCACATCTAAAATATAAGGGTACATAAAGCCTAAATGCAAACAGATGAAATGGATAATCCATAAAAATATCCACCAAAAAAAGCTATTACCTACATTAATGTGTGCCCATATTAATATACAGCTAATGTGTACCTGTATCAAGAAAGAGATTAGACTTTTCCCCTCTATTTCTTTCCCCATCCCAGAGAACCACTGGTTTGCTTCCTGTCATTACCCATGTTTGCATTTCCTAGAATTCTTTATGATTGGAATCATATATTAGGTACTATTTCACTTAGCAAAATTATTGTGAGATTCATCCATGGTGTAGTGTGTTTCAATAGTTCTTTTAATTTTAATCACTGAGTAAAATTCCATTGTATAGATATGCCAGTATTTGTTTATCTTTGTTTGTTCATGGATATTTGGTTGTTTCCATTTGGCGGTATTACCAATGAAACTGTTACCAACATTCATATAGCAATCTTGTTATGGACATGTGATTCCGTTTTTCTTGGGTTGATACCTAAGGACTAGAATGACTGGATCATATGGGACCATAACGTTAATCATATGTTAACTTTTTAAGAAACTGCTAAGCTTGCTAAACTGTGTTCTAAAGTGATTGTACTATTTTATATCCCTGTCGTAAGTGTGTGAGTGTTCCAGTTGCTCCACATTCTAGTACTCAGTATGATCAATCTTTTAAATGTAGACATTCTAATAAATGTTTAATGGTAACTCATTTTGCTTTACATTTGTAGTTCCCTCATGTCTAACGCTGTTGGGAATATTTCCAGGCTCTTATTTGCCATTTATATATTTTCTCTGGTTAAATGTTTTGTTTTCAATTGTGGTTCTTTTAAAATATGATAACAAATTCTTCAATACTCCTCAAAAAAGAAGCTTCATTCCCATTGCCTTTAATGTGGTCTAGCTGTAATGTGAGTTTTCTTGTAAGGTTTCTTTCTTCCTTTTATTTTCCTTATTCTCATGCTCCATGTAAATCTCCAGCTTGTTCCATTATGACCTCATTTATTTATTCTTATATGATTACCATAATCTCTGGGCCAGCTATTTTCACTCTATTTATTCCATAGAATAACATAGAAAGGGCAGATGCAGAGGGTGGGCTTGCCCAGCCAACCCCACTCTTGCATCTTGTTATTCCAAGTCAAGGATGTCATCTTTCTTTAGAGAATGCCATGAACCACCTGAACACAGGAAAGAGATGCATCCATACACTGAATCCTCCATTAATTTTCTCCAAAATTCCCTGAATTTTGCATCTATTCTTCACTTTTGGTTGAGTACTTGGTAGTCTCTTATAGTTTTCATATGGAAAGTGTAACAATTTTTTCCTTCATTCTATTTGTTGATTCAAGCAGGTTTTAGAGAGCATAGTGTGACAGAAAGTCTTACTCTACCATATTTAAATGGAAGTCATTCTAAACTTTTCAAATTTATAGAAAATATAGGGTAAGTATAGTTGCATTTATGACAGTGTGAATTTATATTGTCATTTCCTTTGTAAAACTGAGACATCTGGCACCGGAGGTGTGATTATTAAACTGTCTTTCAGGAAGGTGGTACCAACTTAGATGCCATAACCAACATAGGAGTATGCCTACCTTCCCACCTTTCACTAGTTGTGTTATTGTTCTTTTTTATCTTTGCATAGCAGATAAATAAAAATGGTATATCATGCTTTTGATATTTAACTATTTGTTTCTAGTAATAAATATATTTTATAATTACATTTGCAATTTGTAACTTTTTTTGTAAAATATCTTTTATAAAGGATTTTTCTGGTCATTTTTCCTTCCTCTTCTCATCAATGGTCAAGTTCTATTGGAATCAGACATCGTAATGGAGAATTTTTTGCAGGAAGTTTTTGGGGGAAAGTATTAGTTTGGATTCTTTAAAAGACATTGACTGCCATGATTATGGAGACTAAGAGGTGCCATGATCTACCATGTGTAAGCTAGAGACCGCAGGAAAGCTGGCAGAGTAGTTCTGAGAACCAGAGAGCTGATGGTGTACAGTCCAGGCTAGGGCAGGAGAAGACTTACATCCCAGCTCAAAGAGTAAGGCAGAGACATGGAAATCCCCTTTCCTCCACCTCTTGGTCTATTCAGGCCCTGAATATAAGACACTCGGGAGTGCAATCTGCTTTACTTTGTCCACTGATTCAATGTTACTCATATCTCAAAACACCCCCACAGACACACTCAGAAATAATGTTATTTTGTGCACCAGTCAAGTTGGCACATAAAATTAACCATCACAGAAAGTACTCTTCGGATCAATAGCAGTGAGGGGTGTGAAGGAAGTAAGATTGGCCAGAGAAATGGAATTGAATTCTAATCACAGCAAAGGCTCTAGGAATGATATGGTCCAGGAAAGTTGCCCACATAGAGACAAAGGGCCTTTGTTTTCCCAAATTTGCTGGTTATTTGATGTGGGCTGTCCCAAAGAGGGGGCATGATCTTAGGTGAAATAGCCTCCTTTGACTGAGAAATTGCTGGAGAGGGTCTCAGTGATGACCCATCATCAATCAAAAGTCCTGGAAATTATTAAATTGATTCCCTCTATCTTGAAGGGAAGATACAGACAGTGCACCAGAGCGCCTACTACACACAGTTCCAGAGTGTCCTTTGTGAAACTGAGTTCCTAAAATTTTAGCCATGAAGTTTATACAAAATTGACCTCATAGGACCTCTAGCTCCCAGAATAGATTGTGATTGGCCTAATTTTATCTACAGAATCTCAACTAATTTCCTTGCTACCATATTTAGTTCAAGGGTGGGCACAGCAGTAAATAGAATTCCCTGACCATGGTGTTTCTTTGAGGCAACCAAAATCATCACAGATTCAATCAGAGCAAAGACCAAAACTGGCTTTCAATCAATCTCTCTCTCAATATAAACAAAGAAACGTGTAGCCCTGGGAGCTGCTGGCAGCCACTTTTTTGACTAGGAAAACTAAGCATAGAATGCAGTCATCAAGGTATACAGACTTTAGTTAATTAGCAGTAGGGCACTCAGGTCAGGATAAAGCTGATAGTGCAGAAAGAAGCAGAGATGTGGATGAAATCAGGGTCTGTGGCAATGCTGGACTTCTGGAGAAAAGCAATCTTGAAGACTCTGTGAAGACTATTTCTACACCTGCATGAGCTAAAATGTTCTCATGTTGTTTAAGCCAGTTTGAGCTGGGGTTTTTTTTTTGTTTGTTTGTTTTTTATTTTTGTTTTGTCACTTGCAAAAGTAAGGGGGTACTAAGACATCTGACATGGAGATATGCCTATGCAGATGTTTCTGCTCATTGCTAATGTTTCTATTAAAGTAAAACCATTTCTTTCCATATACATTTTTCAGCTTGTTCTTCTAAACATCTATTGAGTCACATATTTTATCACCTTCCTTTCTATTTTCCTTTATACGAGTATTATCTGCACTTCTTATGTTGTACCCCATTGGCAAACAATGTAAGCTATAGCTGACCATGTGGATTGAACTGTCAAAGTAGACTCTGGTTAATCATGACTATTACCCAAGACATAACCGAACTTCACTAATGATTCAAAGCATAGAGGCAAAAACTGGCACAGATGTAGCATTTCTTTTTAGACATGCTCAAACCCTTTAGCCTCAGTTTTCAAAAACATACCTTCCTTCTGCATTAGGACAATTTGAGTTAAGATGACAGACACATTCTGAACAATGGATATGGAAACACACTTCTCAGAAAAGTGGTTTAAGTTTTATAGTTCTCCAGTTTTATATTCAGTTACACAGATAGAACATATCCATGTTATCATATGCCATTCCCCAGCAAGAAAATTACAGGTTGATTTACAAGCATTCTGCACAGACCACATATAGTATTTTTTTCAGATAGGCATTCACCAGTATCTTTCCCCTAATAAATATCATGAGCAGGTTTTATAAGAGGTCTGCACAGAGCGGTCAGAGTAGGTAAGGAATAAGTCACAGTTGGCTTGTTTTATACCACACACCAAATAATCTCTATTTATGGAAATCATGTACATGTATTATATCATAAAGTATATACAGAAGCAAAAATTTAGAAGGCACAAGATAAAAACATAATAAATTTCTTTTGTACCTTTTTTATTTATTGATTTTAAAGAGAGAAATGAGAGAGAAATATCAATTTGTTATTCCACTTATTTATGCATTCATTGGTTGATTGATGTATGCACCTTGACCAGGGATCAAGCTTGCAAACTTGGCACGTAGGATGATGCTCTAACCAACTGAGCTACCTAGAGAGGACTATACTGTTTTATTTCATGTATCAAGAGCAAAAGCTTTTATGTCCTTTCTAAATACTATTTATAAAATTGACAATAATGATAGTAATTATATTTTGTGCAGCAGTATCATTGAACACACC
This sequence comes from Anoura caudifer, assembly GCA_004027475.1. Lineage (NCBI taxonomy): Eukaryota > Metazoa > Chordata > Mammalia > Chiroptera > Phyllostomidae > Anoura > Anoura caudifer. The sequence goes on along the minus strand of PVKU01011757.1, from coordinate 14,658 downwards.
CCATGGATTTGGAAATTTTTTATTTAATACTTTTTGACACAATGCCTCTGAGATCTAGGCTTTGGATACTTGATGTTAATGACTAATATAACTGGAAAGAATTAGATCCAAGTACATATAGTTTCATGTGGCATAGCTGCTGAATTATCTGAACTTACTAAATTATGATATTAATTTTCAAATTCCATCAACTAATTGTGCATAGTCATTTTTTGTTAAAAGCTATTACATTTCTAACTTCCTTGTCAATTTTTGCAAAATAATCAGAATATGACATAATCACACATTTTTAACAAGAGGTTCAAAATTCACTGAAACTCCTCATACAGAAGACTTCATAATCAAGTTAGAAAATTTTCTAAAAAAATTTCTAAAAATTTTCCAAATTTTTTAAGTATGTAGGTATATGAGTTTTATCACTAACACATTTATAGTATTATCAGTCACACACATGCATACACACAAACCCCCACACAGTATAATGGAAACAATTCCATATATTCATTTTCAAAATCTTTTCTCTTCACCATAAGTTTCTTTGGAAAAGCAGTTACTTTCTCATTTGTTAATAAAAATCACTTCCATGAGGGAATAGGTAAAGGTGTTTTTTTCTAGAATATATATACCAACTAGCAATCCGATCACGGCCTTTTGTCTTTACAAAAAAATTAGAATATCCATCTTTTTATTTAAAAAATAAAGCCCATAGCCCAAACTCAAATCCAACATTTCTCTTAAGTACTTTGTTATGAGGTAACCAGAACAAAAGTTTTTCATAGTCACTTCTCATCTCATGTGCTGAAAAACTATTTTATGATTTAGGAAAATACAATCTGCCAATCTCTCTGTCTCCATGCATAATACACTGTGTAGGCCTAAAAACACATCACTATATGCAAAAAACAAAAGTCCCGAGAGGGCCACTGCCAGTCTCTCAAGCTGCATACCATGGAGCCTTCTTTTCTCTTTTCTCTCTGCACCACTGGAATTTAATGTCATTCATGATGTTAACAAAAGGAAGCCACCAGTGCAGTCTGTACAGTAAAGATTAATAAAGGTTGATTTATTTCCTATTTTTAGTTTGAACATAATATAATTGATAGGTCTACTATGTCTTTTTACACTCCAATTGATCATTTTGTTTTCACCCATGATGCTCACACCTTGAATGGTATGCACGTTTTATTTAATTCCTTATTTGGTTTTCTGGAGTGTCCATTTTGATCATTACTGCTCTTTTTATGTCATTTCAGACTACTTCATTTTCATCTTGTTCACATAGCCCATATTTTATTGAAATTGTAAAGAGTACAAGATAGATACTTACTAAAATGTTCTTATTTTCTAAAGTAAGTAATGTTTAGATACTCTTTGATTATTATCTTTAGGTCCATGTTTTACTTATATTATGTGAGAGAATATTGTCATTGATGCCTCATGTTGATTTTTTTTTTCCAGATCACTCATGCTTTAGTGGGGAATAATCAATATATCCAGGTCTACAGGTTATAAATTGACAGTAAATGTGTATTCCAACTTGTCTCTTACTTAAAGTCTACTGGGATGCTGCTAACTTCTCCTCCCTTATCTGAAGCTGAAGAACAATAGCTGTATGCAGATCCCTCCAATATTGTGCATTCAATCTAGCAATTCTGCATAGGCAATGCTTATTTGATGTGACTGGGGCAGCATTGTTTTATTTACCTTCACTGTCTGCTTTCTTTACAATGGGGAGGCAGCCTGGTGTGTTGCCTAAGAGCATACTATCTCAAATTGTATTGCCTGGGGTCATATCCCCGGCTTCACCACCTATTAGAAGTGTGACCTTGGGCAAATCACTTAACTTGTCTCTGCTTTAGTTAGCTTATAACTCTAAGAATGTATCTCTAAAATAAGATCTTCACCTCACTGGGTCATTACAATTCTGGGGCCAATGACCAAAGAGCTCTTATTAATTTATGTTAGGATCCACTTTTTTCTAAAAATTCTAGATGAAAATAAAAATTTCTATAGAATACCAATTCCTTGTTTTTCCTATTTCTACTCTTGCTTACAGCTGATTTCATTGATACCCAGACATGAGTGTGTCCTATCTACCCCTATTCACCTTTGGCTAGTTTATATGCTGTGACTGTCAGACACTCCACGAATAAGGGCAATGTAGTCTGTTGATCAATTTTGCTTGCCCCAGCAGGGGTATAATGGCCACTTGTTGTTTTGTTTAGGCCATGGCCTCTGTTTCTGACACAAGGGTAGGGAACAGGGGTTATGCAGGGACTCTTTCCTATCCCTTACCTGCCAGTCCATACGGAAGTTTCAGAGGCCCAGGCACAAAGGCTGTTGTTTCTTCATCTGATCCTTCTGCATAGCTCATGCTTTCAGAGCTTGGCAACTCTCTACATCCCTCTAACTCAGTGATTTTCAACCAGTGTGCCCAAAGAACTTTTAAAATATGCAATACTTGACTGTTACTGTCAGTATTTAACTGACAGTAATTAATAAAGGGGATCAGAGGGAATTGGTCACTGACCTTAATAAACTGGGGAACATAAGCCTGTTTTCTTCACTAAGAAACTACGGCTTTTCACACTCTAGGGGATCATAGCCTCGTGTTACACCAAGGGAATTAACACTCGTCCCTTGCCCCCTTTGGTACTGGATTGTTGGGGGGCACAGGGGAAGATGCTGTACCATTGAGGCCTGTCAGTCTAACTAGGAGGTAGGCCTATCAAAAACCCACAAAAGCCTGGGAAACTGGTTCTTTTGAAAAGGCACCTGGTCCATCCCAAACCCAAATTAATATAATCCCAGGGAAACAAAGAAACTCTCTGTCTCCTAATGACCTGCACTCACACAGTGTACATGTCAGCTCTCCCCATGGCCATGTGGCCCTAGCAGCTGCATGGCCCATGGCCGTGTGAACTCCACACCCAGGATCCAGGAGGAAGCTTGAATCCTGCAGCACAGCAATGGACTTCACACGCTGGAAACACACGCTAAGCTAGCCAGAAGCTGGCCCGGACTGCACTTTACTATGAAGAAGAATCTCTGGGCAGTGGCCTGTATACTCACTCTACTAAAGGCATGGTTGGACCTTTTCTACGGTGAGGCAGACAGAGATAGGACATTGGGAAGTCAGGAGGGAAACCACCTTAATTTTACATCATCAATAAAATTCACCATGGAGCTCCATCCTCCTGTGCAGGTCCCAGAAAATGCTTTCCCTCATGACACCGTAAGAATTCATTTTCCACCTGAATTCTTTTCCTTAGATTGTCAAATAAACAAACGATAACAGCCAACAAAATAGCCATCCAGTGTGAGTGAATAAAAATTATATCTACTTTTTTCAGATCAGCAAAAAATATTTTTTTGGTGTGCTGCAGAATTTTAATAATTAGTTTATGTGTGCCATGAGATTTTTAAAAAGTCAAAAATTGCCTCTCTAACTCATAGCACTCCTTACCTTCTAACCTATTATGTTAATTGTATATTGCTGCCCCTGCCATATCATTGCTAGAATGCTAGCTCTACAGAAGCAGGGGACTTCTCTGTATGTTTACTTATTACAGTGCCTCGCCCAGAATAGGCTCTGAAATAAATATTTTGTAACACATTGAAAACCTTACTTTTTAGTACAGTTGCGACTCAACCAGAGTTCCTGAGTTTTCGGAGGCATTTCAGTGGGGAATCCCATCAGACAAAGCTAGCTGGCCACCATAATTTGGAGGTCAAGAGTCAATTATTTGTATTTTCTTCAATGGGAGACAAGATAGTGAGAAGCTAGGAAAATTCCTTGGCTAGTGGAATTGGAAAACTGAAACAGATAGCTGAACAAAGTGGCCAAGCACTTTACAGCCAGATACAGAAACTGACCTCCCCAGAGACAGAATCTAGGCCTAAATTGTATTTCAGCTCCTGGTCCAGAAAAGCAGCAAAACCAGGTGAGTCATGCCAGGACCAACTGCAATAACTAATGACCCCCTACCCTGGCACTGACCAATCAGTGGAGACCATGACCCTGAAAGAGCACACCTGGAAAACTGAGGAATATTTTGCTGAAACCCTTCCTGAGATCTCCCCTAAGATTCCTGCCTTCAAGAAAGAAAAGCCTCAACACAAAGGACCCAGGACTAGCGATCACCCTCTGGGGAGCAGCGTGTGCCATTTCCTTTCCCCTCTTCTTTCCTCTCTTCTTCCCCCACGGGCATGCATCTCCTAAACTCTAAGGGACTCCAAACCTTGCACCAGGGAGCAATGGGCAGTGGCAGTTCATCCCAGGCTAATCCCCTGAATCTCTCTCCAAGGCCTATTTCCTCTGACCCCTCAGTGGGCTAAGGCAGCCCAGCATAGGCCCTCCTATTACATCTTCTATGCTCAGCCCTCCCTTGTTTCACTGTCCTCAGCTTTAAATAAACATACACTTATAATCACCTGGACTCATGTTGTGAAATCTTTCTTATATAAAGTCAAGAACCCATGTAATGGCGTGCTAAGCTGAAGTTCCCCCCAAATGGAGAAAACCCCCACAGCTATCGCTTGGGAGATCAGGGAAGTGGAGCAGGGCCATTGAGAGCTACTTTGCATATCTGAAGAACTTGGCCTGTGTTTAATAATGTTAAAAGCTGTGCCTGCACTTGGGAGCCAGGGAGATGGCGTGACTCTAACCCGTGATGCAATATATCTGCAAGGGCTTGGGGGGCTACTCCTTCGCCACAGGACCACACTTGCCTGAACTAACAATGGCAGCCCAGAAAGGTAGAAGAAACCAGACTACTGGCAGGTGTATCCCAGTGTGGGAGGAGTCAGAGGTAGGGTTATGGAGGAAGATTTAAACCCAGGTGCCGCAGCCATGCTGGGGCTTACCATGGGGCTCACTATGGCGCTCGGCAGCAGGGAGGGAACGCACTCTCTCTCGAAGCCATGCTTAAGCTCTGTACCATTTGGAAAGGAGAGTGAGTAGGAGAACCATGAGAGGTTCTCTCTCTTGCACATTTGTGCTCTTCACCTTGAGGCCGGGGAAGGAAAAGCCTCTTGACCATGTAGCAGCAGTGTGGGATTTTGGCCATGTGGTATGAAAGAATGCAGAAGTATTCCCCAGATCACCACGAGGATGCAGTCTCAGATTAAGAGCTACTGACTTCTAAGTTGAACTTCGGACTTCTATTTCTTTGCCTGAGATACGGTACCCCTGCCTGACCTGGTTTGGCAAGGGGAGACAGAACTCTGTGTGTGGGTGTTTGTGGGTGTTTTAAAGGGACTTTGGGATTTAATGGTGACATTCTGCCATTATTCCGAACCCGTAAAACTTTTGAATAAACTGTTTCCTTTTTACCAAGCTCTGACATTGAGAGCTACAGTTCATATTGGCAGCAGGCAAAAAGAACCATGGAGTAATAGACCCACAGCGGGGTTTCTGTTATGCCCACACACTAGAGCTGGCCCCAGGCAGACCCACTCAGGGCCAGGTCCTCTGTCCAGTAACAAATGCATATCAGTTATTAAATATATACATATATATTTAGCAACCCAGGCATTTTTGTTGTCATTGTTGTAATGTCAGAGAAGACAATTGAAGTCACTGAATTGTCATTAAGAATGGAAAATATTTCTTACACAATAGGTACCTAAGGGCAAGGGCAAAACTTCAGCTTTTTTGGTTAGACATAGATGAAAAACCTGATTGGTCACAGGTGCTGCTCTACATATTGTCAGGACCGTGGAAAGGTTGAGGAATAGAGGAAAAACAAGCAACATGTAGAAATAGAAAATTTTGAATCCCAGGCGTAAGCCCGGGAAGCCTTACCGCCCGTATTTGTCTGTAAACAACCAATAAGGTATAGAGGCGCCAATCCCCTGAGCCAATACCAATAAGGTATAGAGGCGCCAATCCCCTGAGCCAATAGCTAACTGCCACATCCTACTTCTGTGTAAATGTTTGTTTGCTCTGCTATTATAAAAACCCATAGCCTGTAAGCTCAGGCGCAGCTCTTATTTGGTTGCTCTGCGGAGCACAGTGACTCCGGTCACATTTGGGAGAGTCAGCCCCTGCGCAGGTAAAAACTTTGTTTGGCCAATAAAACATTTTAAGAGTCTATCGGTTCCTAGTTTCTTCACTCTCGCTTTCAAATATAACACATATATTGTTGGGAACCTCTCTGTCTGGTTTCAGAAGCTGTGACCCGCCCCCCCCCCCATGGCTGAGGCTGAGTAAAAACACCTTGGGACCATAAGCCACTAAGGAAACAAAACTTATCTCCCTGGCAGCAGGGGAACTTCTGCCCTCTTTATTTCACCCTGCTTGCCCCAGAGCAGATGACTGGTTAGCCAGTAACGGGTAAGATTCCTCAAGGGAGGGATGACGTAAGACAGACATTGTCATGAAGGGGCCACTAGGGAAGGACTTAGGGGACTATAGGAAAGGGGTGGTGGACCCTCATGCCGCGGCTTTGTCATAGCCTGAGTCCTCATTCTATCCGTAAGAATCCTCCTAATCCCTTGGCTATTTTACCACCCCACCTGGCTTAAGTTTGAAACAATGACAGAGGTGGGTGTGTCCCTGTGCTGGAAAGGGCTGCTCCCTAGAGCGATGGGGCCTAAGAAAAAATGCATGAAATCCTGTGAAACCTGCTTTGCTAAGAATACCTTCAATTTAAACCATAAGGGTCCAAGCATGAAGAGAGTTTGTTCCCCAAAGTTTTATGGCCCTTTAACTATCTGACCCTGACTCAGAATAAGCCCTCAGAGTTCTTTAAATGTTATCTATTGTTTAATCACTTCTGCCTGACAATGATTGATGAGCTTTACATAAAGACCCTGTATTCCTGTGCAAATTAAATCCAATAAAAGCCCATTGAGGAACAGGCTCTTGGTCCTTCTCCTTTGAGAGATCGGCCACATTTCCTCCCCAAGAAGATCATGTTTTGGTAGACTTATTCTCATCTGCAGAAGCTGTAGGGGCTCTACAGGTGGAGCCCCTCGCATAGATTATCCAATAAAATTGGTTTTAGTAATATTCACAACATTCCTTTTTTATTTCTTCCAATTCTTTTCAGTTCTAAAGTTCTGCCTCTATGATGATTCCAACAGCCAATCAAAAAGCTTCTATCGAAGATGCTGGCTGAGGAGATACTGAAATTTTTGTTAATGTTTTATAAACAATGATTTAATGTCAGTCTCTAATAACTCATGAAATCGTGGAAGAAATACACACTGGAGTCTGTTGGGCTTTTTGTCTTGATGAATTTTTCCCTTCCTAATAATTGCACTTACAATACTAAGACAGTAACAAATGAGTCTATGTTAAGATACTGGAGATCAAAACCAGTTCAATAAAATGAAATTGTATTAGTTGAAGTCCTGGAGCTCTCCACAGATTCAAATTCACAATCTCATTTGCTGTTAGATAAATGCTATTACCTGAACTAAATATCACTTACTATATGGAGAACAATACTTGAGTCTGTTATTTTCCAACAATTCTCATTCTTTGAAAGCAACTGGGTGTCCTGCAATTCTATCTAATTCTAACACTAACTACCCAGCATTCGTATCAGACTCCTCAGGTTTAAGGGGTGAATCCCACAAAACTGTCCCTCACTTCAGATTCCTGGGTCCTGTACTTCTGTCCAACTTGGCTAAATATCAGAGTGTTACAGAGCAACAGAAAGGTTCTCGAGACTGGCAAAAACTTCTAAAGTCTCACTTTCTCGAACCTGAGGGGGTCAGTCTGCCACGGGCAATTCAGATCCCGGATGAGCCCCCAAAAACTGTTACCAAGCAACAGAAAGGTCCGTTATTGTCCGCCGCCTTATGGAAAGATGTCTCTCAAAGCCAGAGATTTGTGAAAAGGAAAGGAAATGTTTATTAATGCTATACAGAGTTAAAGTAGCAACCTAACGTCTCCATTAAAATATCAAAGTCCTTTAGGATTCCCACAGACACCCACAGTGCTTCCTATCTCCCTCTGCCCTAATTCAGGGTACAGTAATTGCAAGGAAGAGAAGCACTCGTCCAGTATCCAGGCTCTTGACACCGTCAGCTGTGTCGTAGTCCAGGCAGGACCTCTAATTAATCCGAAGTCATGTGGCACCTTCTCATGGCCTACTGGCAAGAGTCCTTTCCCCTTTCTTCCAGGAAAAATCTCTCTTGTTCCCAGGCCACGCAGCCGAAGGGAGTACCCCCAAGCCGAGTGGCCCTTCTTCTACCAAAGCTGTGGGGAAGGGGTCCCCACTCTGGCAAAGCCACATGGCTCTCTTCACCAAAGCTGCAGGGGTCTGCACTCTGGTGAAACCATGTGGAATCTCTCCCTCTAGCAAAGCTGCGAAAGGGTCTCCACTTGGGCAAAGCCTAGTGGCAATTCTCTGCTAAAGCCACATGGTGATTTTCTCTCATAGAGCTGTGGGTCCTGCACTCTGGTGAAACCACATGGATCTCTCTCCAATGGCTGCCACGCCTGGGTTTAAATCCCCACGCCAATCCTCCTCTGCAGCCCTATTTCCAGCTCCTCCTACAATCGGTTGCACCTGCCAGCATTCCCGTATATTCCCAAGGTTATTGGGATGCCATCATGAGTCTGGGCAGGTGTGTCCCCATTTTCTGGAGCCAATCTTCTCCAAGCTCCCACGCAGGTGCTGTAACTTGGGGTTCCTCCCCGAGTCACATCTTGGGGGGAGTCCTTTCCATCCCCCTGGCTCAGAGCATGACCACAGCTGTTTAACATATCTATGAAACCAGTTAAAGGTTAGAGATATGTTAAATGACCATTCTGGAGGTTATCTGCAAAACTGTTGCTATGCAAAACAACTCAATGTCCCTGCTCCATTTGTCCCTTCCCCCAACTCACACCTGAGGGGAAAGGGGTGAGGACATCTTATATGTCTTTCTAATATTTCCTGGACACCCTGAGTTCTGGGCCCCATTCCAACTCCCTTTTGGGGTCCCCCTCTTGGCTGCACCCTGTTACACTCTAACGTGTGGTTAGTCTCTCCCTTGAAACTATTTGAGGGGCCACCTTGAGTCACCTTATTAGCATAAACTCACCTTGGAAAGACAGCATTATTATATATAGCAAAAAACACTCCAGTCACTCAGGAAATTTAGAGGGTTTTAGGAGCTCTGTGCCAGGAACCATGGACACTAGATAAATCATATTTACTAAATAAAATATTTTGCATATTATACCTAAATAATACTAAATATTTTAGCTACCATTATGTAGCCATGTATTTTTAATAAAAATATATAAAATTTTAATCCTCCAGTGTGTTTTAAAGGGCCACAAATTTTGTTAAACATCCCATATCTAAAAATTCAAACTATGCAATGTTCTCAAAAATTGTAACTAGGAAAAAGTAGGCTTATTGAGAAGAATAATCTTTCAAAATAAAGCAGAAGTTTAATTCTAGATGTATTCTATTTTCTATTTTTTAAATACATTTTAATTTCAGTTTTAGGTGAATAATATTAAACCAAAAAAATCAAGAGGCAAAAAATAAGTCTATTGGAGTCTCTGTTTTTTAAATGCCAACAAATTTTATGGTGAAATATGAAAATAGGTACAGTATAAAAAATAATTTAAGTATTATAATCAAAGTTTGAGCATTACTACTAAATAACCTGTATGAGTGCACATGCAGAAGGGATTTGTGTAACTTCAGTACAGGTCTACTTGTATCAGTTTTTTTTGCATATTTACTAAGGCCATCAAAAATGTGTAAAGACAGAGCAGGGCCAGAATACTTAGCTCTAGACAATATATTTACATATTCTGATTGTTAATACACTATGTGATGCTGAAAGAAATAAATAAGTTAAAATATCCTTTTAGTTGTAGCCCTGTAAAGAATTTAAGTTTTTAATTATCTACAAGTTTTTGAATGTGAAAATTTCTCCCTGTATTTTTAAAATAAGTAAAAGTTATTAAAGAGTTTTGTACATACCTTGTTCAATACAAACTGAATTTTTCATATTATTTTTATATTAGACTAATATTTTCTCAATTTACTCAAATTTTACATGTGTTATAGGTTAATCCTTTTCTAATACTTTCAAAACATAATAGGTAGAAATATCATATGGCCAATAATGGTATCACAGTGCTTTCACAGTAGAAATTTATCAGCAGCTATTCTTAGCAGTGAGAATTCTTGTTAATTGATTTATTTTTATGTTTTTAAATTAATACATGTACAAAAATTTGTGCAAACAAATTTGGACCATAATAAATTCTAATTTGCTCTAGCTTGTGTCCTGTTCTATCTGCTCAAAGAGATTAAACCATCAAATCTATATGCTGTGCATTGGACAACAATAATGTAAAATATCAATACTACATGCTCAAAAATAACTCCAGTTAATACAGTGTCCTTTTTGCTACATTTAAATACCTAGCTCATTTCCTATTATGAGGTTTTCTTTGATTATTGATTCTCTGTCTACTCTTTTTTCTTTTTTCTAGGATTAATTCTGCAGTCTCTTGAGTTGCATTGTCTAGCCCTACCACTTACAAATCTTTGATCTCTGGGCAAATTGCCTAAACACACTGTGCCTCAGTTCCCTCATGTATAATATGGAAAGTATTGTAGTGCTCACCTTGTAGTGTGTTGTGAGGATAAAATTATTTATTGCATGTAAGAAATTAAAACCCTGACACATAATAAGTATCCAACAAATAATTATTGTTGATAATATTTTAATCATCCTACCCCTGTAGAACTTTTAATGTACATAGTCTCCATTGTGTTTTAATTTTGGAATAAAGTTTTATATCTAAATGCAATCTTTTTTAAACATTTCTAAATTGCTGCATTTGTATAGATGCCACATTTTCTATACTCTCCTAGCAATTATGAACTAGAGAGTTCTGACATTTGCTCCTGTTTTTTGGAATGAATCTGTTTTATTTCCTCCAGAGGACATTTGCTTTATATCCTTACAATAGATTACCTCCCCTGAACTACTAAATATCTCCATCTACCTGGTTATTTTTCTATTTGTTCAACTTTACAGAATGAGATACTTAGTACAGTTGGGGAAGTTGATATGGGATCAACTAGCAATTATTTGAGTTTCATTTTTAACTTTTTACTCCAGTCAAAGGAGAAAATGAAATGCTTTTCATTCTCTGTAATTTTATTTTACTAAATGCAGAAATCCCAAGTGGCTGCAGAGAGTAGCACAAGAGCTTCTGGGCGGGTGGGGGAGGCAGTCACATGATAGAAAACTCTGCTTTGGTAAAAGGTTTTCTTGCCACAGATGTTGAACAGCCCAGAGTCAGCTGAGCACCTGTCCCCGCCTTCTCCACCTGACAGGACGAATCTTGCGGAGAGCCTGCTGCAATACTGCCCACTCCTCCCAGTTCTGTTGGTGCCCTCTACTACTGTGGTTAAGGACTGCTCCAGGGGACTGAATCCCCAGCCTCTAGTCAGAGATTGGGGTTTGGGAGGAGGTGTTAGGCAATACTGTTTTCTTCACAGGTGGACTTTTCTTGTCATAGCTGCCTTATTACAGACTAGTTATGGCTCTCAATCTGATCCCACCTGCACTAGGTTTTGTAGAAACAATCCTCTAAGTTGGGGCCTCCTAATGGCCTTTTTGTTGATGCTATCTAACACTGTTAATGATGTTTTCCAGTTGTCCCATTATTTACATTTCTTTGGTCAATTTCATGGCAATTAGAAAAACAACATTAAATACCTGTACTCACGTGAATATCCTGAAATGGAAAGCTCCTATTTTTTAATGGGAAATTCTTACTTTTCCCAAGCATTGACAGTATTTGAAGTCTGTGATCAAATATGTAATACATTCCTTCAAGGAGAAGTCAGTTACTCTATTTCCTACTAATATGGTAAAGCCACACTCTCTTGGATTTGTAGTTGAATTTGTTAAACAAATAAATAAGCCAATTAATGCAAAACTTTTAAAGCTGCTCCTTGATAATAATATGAAAATATTCATAATGTATGTTGTATCATAATAAACAAATATGCATACAAAGATTACCTCACTTGAGTGTAAGCATGTTTTTACTTAGTCCATGTTACCTTGTTATCTAAAAGATTTCCATTTATGAATTATGTATATTAGAGTTTTTCCACTTTTTAAAATTCATGTTCCCTTTGTAACAAATATCTGTAAGACTCTCATGTTCCTAAAATTTATATTTCAAAAGATATTATCCATTTGTAAATATAATGCAAAGTTGTAATATTGAATTATATGAACTTTTTCAAAAAGTATAGTTTTCTTACAGAAATTCTGATATGCCCTCTAGACTACCTATATATACATTTGACTCCTGTTTCCTTCAGATGGAAATACTGATCTCTGTGGAGAAATTGCATCTAGACCTTTGTGTTCTTTATTTATTTTGTAGTAAAGATATGGTCTGGCTGAGAACCAAACTCTGATTTTTCCTTTTAACTCTTCTCTATATGATCTAGGCATAGCTGACCACTTCCAAATCTGAGGGTACAAATTACAAGTTCTCCACCAAGAAACTACTAGAACTGATAAATGAATTCAGCAAAGTAAGAGGATACAAAATTAACGTCCAGAAATCAGTTGCATTTTTATATGCCAATAACAAACTAACAACGGGAAATTAAGAAAACAGTCCCATTCACAATTGCTTCAAAAAGAATAGAATACCTTTCTTTGTGGACTCATGGACACAGACAACAGTGTGATGATTGCAGAGGGGAGGAGGGTATAAGGGGACTAAATGGTAATGGAGAAAATTACAATAAATTTTTTTAAAAAATAAATCGTGGTTGCATCTGGGGAGTAGATTTAGGGTTAAGAGAGATACTTGCTTTTCATTGTATAACTTGTACAACTGACTTTTCTACATGCATGCATTATTTTTAAGTTCTCTAAAATAATAAATAAAGTAAAATCTCAGAAGTGATTGTGATTCCTACAAGCCACTGGCCTAATATAAACCATGTAGACCTTAACAAAGCTACATGGGAGTTCTTGACCTTTCGTGCCACCGACCCCACCAACAGTCCAGGGCAGCCTTTCATCCTGTTCCCCGTAAATTGTTAATGTTTTTTAAATGGATAAAATAAATAACATAGAATCATAAAGAAAATAAAATCTATTAAAATTAGTTATCACAGTACTTTTAAAAACTAGATTTGACAGTGGGTCAGACTTTTGAAATAGTGATGAACATAAGTAATATTTTGATATATCTATAATAGCTCTATTATGACATGAAAACAACTTTAGTTTCTCTTGTTGGAAAAATCATAAGTGATGATATGACATGGTTTTTAATGTAATTACAGAAAATGTTAAATTGAGTTAAAATGAGTGAAAATAAAGATGCGACCTTTTTTCCTCCCTTCCAAGTTCACAGACTGCTCTAAAGTCCATCCAGACATTCACTAAACCAGGACTTTAAATTAAGAACGCGCCCTGGCTGGTGTAGCTCAGTGGATTGAGCGCGGGCTGTGAACCAAAGGGTCGAGGTTCGATTCCCAGTCAGGGCACATGCCTGGGTTGCAGGCCAGTTCCTAGCAGGGGATGAATGAGAGGCAACCATGCATTGATGTTTCTCTCCCTCTCTTTCTCCTTCCCTTCCCCTCTCTCTAAAAATAAAGAAATAAAATATTTTAAAAAAATTAAGAACGCTTTCTTTAGAGTCAGGACTTCCAGCCAAGATGGAGGCATAGGTGGACACACTGTGCCTCCTCGCACAACAAAAATTAAGGACAACAAAGATTTAGAAACAAGAAAACAACCAGACCTGACAGAAAATTGAACTGTACAGAAGTCCAGCAATCATTCATCCAGACCGGTAACAGGGACAGAGTCGTGGCAAGAAAAAGCTGAGGTTGGCAGACTTGGGTGCACAGGAACCCCAGGCATGCAGGAGGCTAGCAGACCCGAGGCGTGGGGTGGCAATGGGCAGACCCAATGAGGATGAGCAAGGTGGCTGGATGACCAGGCGGTCTCACATGCACGCACAGATAATCCTGGCAAAAATGGGGAGCGAGACAGACCTTGTAACCCAGGGCCCCAGTGCTGGAAAATAAAACCTAAAAACACTGATTGAAAACACTTGTGGGGGGTGAGGTGCCAGGAGAGACTCCCAGTCTCACAGGAGAGTTTGTTGGAGAGACCCACAAGACCCTAGCATGTACACAAGCCCACCCACATAGAAATCAGCACCAGAAGGGCCCAATTTGCTTGGGGGAAGCGGTGGAAGGGACTGGAATCTGAGAGGGAGCAGAGCAAGCACCATTGTTCCCTCTCAGACCCCGCCCCCACATACAGCATCACAACCCAGCCACTGGGCTGTCCCACCATGGAGAAAACCTAAGGCTCTTCCCCTCACTACATAATAGCTGTGACCAGACCAAAAAAAAAGAAAAAAGAAAAGAAAAAGAAAAAAATAAAAATGGCTCAAACAGGAGAACAGATCAAAGCCCCAGAGCCAATTCGTCTAAGCAACCAAGAGATAGCCCACCTATCAGATGCACAGTTCAAAGCACTGGTGATCAGGATGCTCACAGAATTGATTGATTTTGGTCGCAAATTAGATAAACAAATGAAGGCTACAGAAAGTGAAATGAAGGAAAATGCACAGGGAACCAATAGTGATGGGAGGAAAACTGGGACTCAAATCAATGGAGTGGACCAGAA
>PVKU01011756.1:0-40859 GCA_004027475.1 Anoura caudifer | reverse complement strand
TTCTTTAGCTTCTACATTTCCCACACTATTCTTGCCCTCCCCCCGTCTATTTTCTACCCACCATCTATGCTACTTATTCTCTGTACCTTCCCCCCCTCTCCTCCTCCCACTCCCCTGCTGCTAATCCTCCATGTGATCTCCATTTCTGTGTTTCTGCTCCTGTTCTACTTGTTTGCTTAGTTTGCTTTTGTTTTAGATGTGGTTGTTAATATCTGTGAGTTTGTTGTCTTTTTATAGTCCTATTTTTTATCTTCTTTTTCTTAGATAAGTCCCTTTAACATTTCATATAAGGGCTTGGTGATGATGAACTCCTTAAACTTGACCTTATCTGAGAAGCACTTTATCTGCCCTTCCATTCTAAATGACAGCTTCACTGGCTAGAGCAATCTTGGATGTAGGTCCTTGACTTTCATGACTTGGAATACTTCTTTCCAGCCCCTTCTTGCCTGGAAGGTCTCTTTTGAGAAATCAGCTGGCAGTCTGATGGGAACTCCTTTGTAGGTGACTGTGCCCTTATCCCTTGCTGCTTCTAGAATTCTCTCCTTCATTTGAATCTTGGCTAATGTAATTCTGATGTGCCTTGGTGTGTTCCTCCTCGGGTCCAACTTCTTTGGGACTCTCTGAGCTTCCTGGAAGTCTATTTCCTTTGCCAGATTGGGGAAATTCTCCTTTATTATTTGTTCCAATAAGTTTTCCACTTGTTGTTCTTCCTCTTTCCCTTCTGGTATCCCTATAATTCAGATGTTGGAATGTTTAAAGATGTCTTGGAGGTTCCTAAGCCTTTCCTCATTTTTTTGAATCCTTGTTTCTTCATTCTTTTCTGTTTGGTTGTTTCTTTCTTCCTTCTGGTCCACTGCATTGAGTTGAGTTCCAGTTTTCCTCCCATCTCTATTGGTTCCCTGTGCGTTTTCCTTCATTTGTTCATCTAATTTGTGAGCAAAATCAGCCAATTCTGTGAGCATCCTGATCACCAGTGCTTTGAACTGTGCTTCTGATAGGTTGGCTACCTCTTGGTCACTTAGATGAATTGGCTCTGGGGCTTTGATCCGTTCTCCTGTTTGAGCCATTTTTGGTTTTGTTGTTTTTTGTTTTTTTTCTTTTTTTTTTTTGGTCTGGTTGTGGATGTTACATAGTGAGGGGTGGAGCCTTAGGTGTTCCCCAGGGTGAGGCAGCCCAGTTGCTGGGTTGTGATGCTGTACGTGGGGGCAGGGTCCGAGAGGGAACAATGGCTCTTGCTCCATACTCTCTCGGATTCCAGTCCCTTCAGCCACTTCCCTTAAGCAAATTGGGCCCTTCTGGTGCTGATTTCCATGTGGGTGGGCTTGTGTACGTTCTAGGACCCTGTGGGTCTCTCCAACAAACTCTCCTGTGAGGCTGGGAGTCTCTCCCAGCACTTCAACCCCCACAAGTGTTTTCAATTGGTGCTTTTAGGATTTATTTCCTGGCGCTGCGGCCCTGGGTTTCGCAGTCTGTCTCACTGCCCGTTTTTGCCTGGTTTATCTGCATGTGAATATGTGACTATGGTCAGCCGCCTTGTGCGCCTCGCTTGGGCTTCCTGTTGCCTCCTCATGCCCGGTTACTGCCACCTGTGCACCTGGGGTGTGCCAACTACCACCTGTGCGTCCAGGACCACTAGCCACTGCTTTTTCCTGCCACGATCCCTCTCTACCAGCCGCCGACTCTGCCCCTCTTACCGGTTTGGGTGAATAGTTGTCGGACTTCCATACAATTCAATTTTCTATGTGTTCTGGTTGTTTTTTTTGGTTATAAATTTCTGTTGTCCTTAATTTTGGTTGTGAGAGGAGGCATAGTTGTGTCCACCTATGCCTCCATCTTGGCCAGAAGTTCATACAGGTTTCTTAAGTCAAAGTAGGTAGCTCTTATACCACCTACATGAACCCTAATCCTCTTATACTTTCCCTCAAATTTACTTTTTTCCCCCTTTTAACTTGTTCATTTATACTCCAGGAAATCTCAGCTGTTTTACCACCATTTTAGTACATTTAAAGAAATATTTAAAAATTAATTAAAAAATATCTAACCACTACCTTGTTCTCAGTAATGTTTTTTCTCCCTGTATCCTGTGGTACAATATGCATTCTCAAAACTCTAAAAATATTAGAGTTTTTAAAAATTTTCTCTTGCTTACAACAATATCATTGTTTCTCCTGGTGTAACTTCTTTCTCTTTTTAATGTTATTCTTTCTTTAATTTATTTCAGCATTTCCTCAAATTAGTGTTGATCTCTGGTTTACCTCTAGTTAAGTACCTACTTAAGAGAGGGTCTAAAAATCAATCAATATGAATTGAATGTTATAGAGAATGAAGGTGATAAACCATGTGAATAGCTCAGTAGATGCATTTGATAATATTTAATAATAAAACTCTCAGCAAACTAGGAAGAAACAGAACCTTCCTGTTATACATATATATGTACAAAAATGTACAACATATGTCATACTTAATAGTGATACTGAATGCTTTTTCCCTGAGATTGAAGACAAGATAAGGAAGGTTACTCTTAGTACTTCTCTTCAACATTATATTTAAACTCCTAACCACTGTAATAAGAGAATAAAAAGAAATAATTGCTGGAAAGGAATAAGTAAGAGTTTTATCTGGCAATGGCATGAATATTTTCTATAAAATCAAAAAAGAATCTACAATATTATATTAGAACTAGTAAGATAATTTAGGAAAGTTGTGTATACATGGTTAATGCTTTTCAAAACCAATTCTAATGAAAACCAATAGTAACAAGCAATTTAAAAAGCAATACCATTTAAAGCAGGAAAAACATATCTAGTGGTAGTCTTCATAACAATGTGGATGACTTCTATACTGAAAACTATAAACACTGATAGGCAAAATGAAAGAAAACTGAGTAAATGGAGGACTATACAATGTTAAAGGAATGGAAAGTCAGTACTACTAGCATATCAGTTATCAGCTAAATGTATACCCGATAAACACTCCAAAAACTTTTCATGTAGAAATTGACAAACTGAGTATAAAGGATATATGGAAAGCCTAGGACTTAGAAAACCAAAGACACTATTTCCCTGATTTTTAAAAATATATTTTACTGGTTATGCTATTACAATTGTCCCATTTTTTCTCCTCCGCTTTATTCCTCTCCACACTGTACTCCCCTCCCACCATCATTCCTCCACCTTAGTTTGTGTCCATGGGTCGTACATGTAAGTTATTTGACTTCTCCATTTCCCATACTATTCTTAACCTCCCCCTGTCAATTTTTTTTGCCTACCATTTATGCTTCTTATTCCCTGTACCTGTTTCCCATTCTCCTCCCTCTACCTCCCCATTGATAACCCTCCATGTGATCCCTATTTCTGTGAATTTGTTTCTGTCCTAGTTGTTTGCTTAGTTCATTTTTGTTTTTGTTTTTGTTTTTTTTTTTTTAGTTTCAGTTGTTGATAGTTGTGAGTTTGTTGTCATTTTACTGTTCATCTTTTTGATCTTCTACCTTTTCTCAGACAAGTCCCTTTAACATTTCATGCAATAAGGACTTGGTGATGATGAACTCCTTGAACTTTACTTTTTCTGGGAAGCATTTTATCTGCCCTTCCATTCTAAATGAGAACTTTGCTGGATTGAGTATTCTTGGATGTAGGTCCTTGCCTTTCATGACTTTCAATACTTCTTTCAAGCCCCTTCTTGCCTGCAAAGTTTCTTTTGAGAAATTAGCTGATGGTCTTATGGGAACTCTTGTGTAGGTAACTGTCTCCTTTTCTCTTGCTGCTTTTAAGATTCTCTCCTCTTTAATCTTGGGTAATGTAATTATGATGTGCCTTGGTGTGCACTTCCTCGGGTTCAACTTTTCTGGAACTCTGTGAGCTTCCTGGACTTCCTGGAAGTCTATTTTGTTTGCTAGATTGGGGAAGTTCTCCTTCCTTATATTTTCAAATTTTCAAATAAGTTTTCAATTTCTTAGTCTTTCTCTTTTCCTTCTGGCATCCCTATGATTCAGATGTTTAACATTTAAAGTCATTCCAGAGGTTCCTAAGCCTCTCCTCATTATTTTGAATTCTTTTTTTCCCCATTCTGCTCTAGGTGCATGTATATTACTTCCTTCTGGTCCAAACTGTTGATTTGTGTCCCAGTTTCCCTCCCTTCACTGTTGGTTCCCTGTACAATTTTCTTTATTTCATTTTTTCATAGCCTTCACTTTTTCCCCTATTATGTGACCATACTCAACCATTTCTGTGAATAGCCTGATTTCCAGTGTTTGAACTGTATATCTGATAGGTTGGCTATCTCTTCTTGACTTAGTTGTATTTTTTCTGGAGCTTTGATCTGTTCTTTCATTCAGGACATTTTTTTTTTGTCTCAGCACACCTGTTACTTAGTAAAGGGTGGAGGCTTAGTTATTTGCCAGGGCAGGGCAACCCACATTGCTACACTGTGCAACTGTATATGGAAACCTCTGACTGAGAATACCTGTAGGGGCCCTGGCTGGTATAGCTCAATGGATTGAGCATAGGACTGTGAACCAAAGGGTCACTGGTTTGATTTTCAGTCAGGGCACATGCCTGGATAGCAGGCCAAATCCCCAGTAGGGAATGCATGAGAGGCAACCACACATTGATGTTTCTCTCCCTCTCTTTCTGCCTCCCTTCCCTTCTGTCTAAAATAAATAAATAAAATCTTTTAAAAAAACCTGTGGTGGTTGAGGCTGCAGGAGAAACCCCCAGCCTCACAGGATAGTTTGTTGGAGATACCCACAGGGTCCTAGAATGTACACAAGACCACCCCCCAGGAATCAGCACCAGAAGGGCCCAATTTGCTTGTGTGGAGTGTAGGAAGTGACTGAAAGCAGCCGAGAGCTGAGCAAGTGGCATTGTTCCCTCTCGGACCCCTCCCCCACATACAGTGTCCTTAATTGTTTTTAAGTATCTTTATAAGTTATAGTACTCAAGCCAATATGCTGTCAGCATAAGACTAGACAAAGAGGTCAACGGTATAGAATATAAAATTGACAAATATATTAATAGTTAGATTGTAAATTGTCTTCTGAATATTTTCATAAATCTGATAGGCAAAGATTCTTAAGATAGTATACTAAATTCATTAACCACAAAAGAAAATACCTGATGGATTATACTTCATGAAAATTAAAGTTTTCTCCTTATTAAAAGATATGGACAACAAAAGTAAATGCAAGCTACAGGTTGGAAGAAAATATTAACAGTATATACATCAGTGAAAACACTTATATTTATAATATATAACAAACTCCTACATGTCAATAAGTAAAAGATAACCCAGTATTATATATAGGCAATGGTTGAATGAAAACTTCAAAAAAGATATATTGCCAATGAATTGGCAACCATATGAAAATGCAGAAATGTAATTAGTCATTAAAAATACAAATTAACATTAAATCACATGGACTAGCACAGACTAATTAGAAAGGCTGCTTCTAGAAAATTGGAAGACAGTTTGATTGTTCTAGAACAATTAAATGCACTCCTACACGATGACACAAAAATTTCACTCCTGGTTATTTATTGAAGAGATATGAGTACACTAAGCTACAAAAAGGGGTATATAAGGCAGCAGCATTATTCATTATAGTCCCCCTTTAGAATCAATGCAAATGCCCACCAATGAGAAAACAAACAGATTTTGGTAGATACACACAATGGAATACAACTCAGCAATACAAAGGAAGAAACTTCCAGTCAGCCAACAGCAGGGATGATGAACAAAATAAGTCAGGCACATAAGCATACATGACATATTATTCCATATATGAAATGCAGTAACAGGAACAGTAACATGTGCTGACAGAAAGTCAGCAATGCTTGTCTTTGGGACTGCTGGGCTCCTGGTGGTCAGCTTATGGGTTGTCCTGTCCTTCAATTTTCAAATAACAGGTCAGTTTTCAGCACATTGTCTCCATAGCATTCCTTACTCCTCTTTGGAATCCACAGGGCACAAGGTTGCTTTCCTGACCACTGGGAGCATCCTCCACCTATAATAGCAATTACTGCTCCCAGACCACATGTTCTCCTACAGATTTTGGTTGAAATCTCTAATCTGCTCATCATCCCCATCATTCCTTTGTCATGGTGAACTCAATTCCTTTATTACCATTTTAGTGGGGTTCTCAATAAAAAAGAAAACAGAAGTTTCTCTTTATCTTCAAAATTTAACCAGAGACTTTTTAAGAATACATTTTTAGATAAAAATTCCCAAAACAGAACTAAGCAATGAAGAGATAGGCAACCTATCAGATGCAGAGTTCAAAACACTGCTGATCAGGATGCTCACAGAAATGGTTGAGTATGGTTGCAAAATAGAGGAAAAAGTGAAGGCTATGTAAAATGAAATAAAAATATACAGGGATCCAATGGTGAAGGAAATAAAAATGGGACTCAAATCAATGATTTGGACCAGAAGGAAGTAATAAACATTCAACTAGAACAGAATGAAGAAATGAGAATTAAAAAAAATGAGGAGATGCTTAGGAACCTCTGGGACAACTTTAAACATTCCAACATCTGAATCATAGGGGTGCCAGAAAGAGAAGAGAAAGACCAAGAAATTGAAAACTTATTTGAAAATATAAGGAAGGAGAACTTTCCTAATCTGGCCAAGGAAATAAACTTTCAGGAGGTCCAGGAAACTCAGAGAGTCCCAAAGAAGTTGGACCCAAGGAGGAACACACCAAGGCACATCATAATTACATTACCCAAGATAAAGAGGAGAAAATCTTAAAAGCAGCAAGAGAAAAGGAGACAGTTACCTACAAAGGTGTTCCCATAAGACTATCTGCTCACTTCTCAAAAGAAACCTTGCAGGCAAGAAGGGGCTAGAAAGAAGTATTCCAAGTCATGAAAGGCAAAGACCTACATCCAAGATTACTCTATCCAGCAAAGCTCTCATTTATTTATTATTTTTAAAAATGTTTTTTTAAATTTTAACTGTTCAAGTACAGTTTTAAAGCTCTCATTTAGAATGGAAGGGCAGATAAAATGCTTCCCAGAAAAAGTAAAGGAGTTCATCATCACCAAGCCCTTATTATATGAAATGTTAAAGGGCTTATCTAAGAAAAAGAAGATAATAAAAAAGATGAACATTAAAACAACAATAAACTCACAATTATCAACAACTGAACCTAAAAAAAAAAAAAAGAACAAAAACAAACTAAGCAAACAACTAGGCCAGAAACAGATTCACAGAAATAGAGATCACATTGAGGGTTATCACTGGGGAAGGGTAGGAAGGTGAATGGGAGAAAAGGTACAGGGAATAAGAAGTGTAAATGGTAGGTACAAATTAGACAGGTGGAAGTTAAGAATAGTAGGGGAAATGGCGAAGTCAAAGAACTTATATGTACGACCCATGGACATGAACTAAGTGGGGTGGAATGTAGGTGGGAGAGGGTGTTCAGGGTGGAGGGGAATAAAAGGGAGAAAAAATTGGACAACTGTAATAGCATAATCAATAAAATATAATTTAAAATAATAAAAATACAGAGTTGAACATGGTTTTACAAAATTATTTTCTGATGCATGTTGGGTAGTAGGAAGTGCCAGTGATTCTCTTCTGGTGTGAGAAAATAGAGCTTATGAATCTTTATACTGTTTAGAAGTGCAAAATATTGAATAAATATTATTGTTAGAGCAATAAAGTGATCTATTAAGAAGACAGAAAACTGTATAAGAACAACAATTAAAATAAAAAAAGAAGAAGTAGAATACAGACTCAGGTTTGAAATTACTTTCACAGGAAAGAGCAGCAATTTCTGAAACTCAAGTGTGTATAAATTTTACTAAATGCAACAATAGCATAGATAAGTTTATATTAACATAAAATAAAAGCCCCAGAGAAATTATCAATATTCCTTTTCTTTAAAGATTTTATTTTATTTTAATTTTTATTTTTTAACTCTTTTAATTGTTGTTCAAGGACAGTTTTCTCTATTTTACCCTGACCACTCCCCTCCACCCCAGCCATCCCCAGTTCCCACCCTTAAACCTACCCCCAGTTTGGTTTTGTTCATGTGTCCTTTATAAATGTTCCTGAAAACCCTTCCTCCTTTCTCCCCTATTACACCCTCCCACCTCCCCTCTGGTTATTCTCAGTTTGTTCTTAATTTCAGTGTCTCTGGTTATATTTTGCTTGCTTGTTTGTTTTTTTGATTAGGTTCTACTTATAGGTGAGATTGTATGGTATATATCTTTCACTGCCTGGCTTATTTCACTTAGCATAATGCTCTCTAGTTCCATCTAAACTGTCACAAAGGGTAGGAGCTCCTTCTTTCTTTAGAGAGGCAAAGGAGGGAGAAAGATAGGGAAAGAAATATCAATGTGTGGTTGCCTCTCACATGTCTCCTACTGGGAACCTGGCCTGCAACGTAGACATGTACCCTGACTGGCTTTCGATCCAGCAACTCTTTGGTTTGCAGTCTGGTGCTCAATCCATTGAGCCACACCAGCCAGGGAAAATGATCGATATTCTTGTGGAAACCCTAGTTTATATGTTATCAGAACATTATTAAACCATATCTTATCTATTATAAGCTAATTTTATATGCAAATGATATTTCTCTGAGTAGTGTTATATCAGAGAGTAGACACCTACCTTTGATCTTTCTGAGACTTATTTTCTCCTAGTTGTTAATTAAGAAGCATTTTCAAAGTTAGATTTTCAGTTTTTATCTTCTATTCTGTGTTCATTTTGATTTTGCATGAATTTAAATTAAAAAAAATTCAAATATGGTAAGATGCCTTCATAATGGATTTGATAAGGACAGACTGGAATGAACTTTTCCAGTCCTGTGATTCTCTTTCTGTTTCTCCATGTTTCCTTCAATTATATGTGTCTATTGCTTCAATTCCATTTATTCAGTTCTCTACTCAGGACCACTTATTTTACGTACGTTGGTTCTTCACAGCCTATCTGTTATGCATAAAGTGTTACAGCCTCTACAAGCATCTCAGGATCTTGATGACCATTTTATCACGGTATCTTTTCTCCTAGGATGTCTGCAGAAGGCCAGAACATAAAAGACAGTCCTATCTATAAAATTGCACTCAATCACTTCAAAATACATAAGCTTGAGATTTCAAAAGCAATAAATAAGTCATTTCCTTTCCTTGAACTCCTTCGTGACCGTGGATTCATCACCAATAAAATATATGAAGTAAGTGAAGTTTATTATGTCATAACTTGGTAAATGGGCACCAACAAGTTACACTTTGATATCCTGGAATCAACTATCAGGGAACCACTAGCCATGTGAGGAGTCTCTTATGAGTGGGGACCTTCTCACATGCTGCTGTTAAGTGTTCCTATAAGGTATAAAGGGAGAAGAGAAGCAGAGCATCCCCAGAGACAGTGCAGCTCCTAACTGAAGAAACTGCTCCATGGTGTGCCCTGAAGTCATCGAGTAACCCTGGAGATAGGCTAACCTGAAGCTGGTGGGCTCCATAGATGTATAATGGCTTGTAGGAGCTATATATACAATATAGCATGAACTAGGAATTAAAAGGAATTTTAATGAATGGATGAATAAATTTAATGATTTCCTTTAATGAAATAATAATTGAGACATTTCATTTCAATGAACATAATATAAATAATTAGATCTGAGATCTCAGAAGATTTAAACCCACAGAGAATTAATGTCATGTTGGATAATTTGTAAGTAGATGCTTGCTCTTTCTCCAAAGTTTTTGTTTTTCTTTTCTTTTTTGGGGGGGTATTTCTAGAGACTTGGAATTTAGGTTAATTTTAGCAAAATACATAAGTGGAGATACAGAGATACAAATCTCTTTCCCAATGACTAGTCTTTCTCGATGGCCAAGTTCACAAAAAGAAAGAACTGTCATTGGCTTCCTTGAGCCCTTCCAGGACAAGTTAGTCCTGGGGAAGGGACAGGGTTGTCTGCTCTGTGGAACAGCAGCTCCTCACCTGCTGTCTGTTCCTAAAACATTAGTCCAGGCTCTTTAAGGACTACACATCGTTTAACTTTGAAGCCACCTTTATTCTTCGAAATAACTCCTCCCTCCATCTAATGTAAACGAGGGTGACGAGATCAGATTGGATTTACAGATGGATATTTTCAAGGAGGAAGGATTTACTTGATTCACTTAGTAACCATATGAACACATAGAAATTTAGAACCCTACATGAGAAAAATACCTATGTAGGGAAATTGTAACACATTATATACAAAATCACTTTCTATGCCTCTTTTGTAACTTAGAAGGTTGTATTTATATTTTTCTCCCTTTGATGTTCTTTAAGGATTGTCAAGAATCTTGTAGAAATCTGGTCCCTTTATGGAGAGTGGTGTACAATGTTCTTAGTCAACTGGAGAAGACATTTCACATGTCACTACTGGAAGCATTGTTCAGCGAGGTCAACATGAAGGAATACCCTGATTTAACTCACATGTGTACACGGTTTGAAAATGGTAATTAGGCTTATTATCTACCTTTTGATGTTCATTCCCAGTTTTTTTTAACAAGTACATATTGGGCTCCTACCATGTGTCACATACAGTGCTGGGCAGTGGGGCTATAGCAGTTAAGAAAACAGACATATCATGAGCTTCTCAAAGCTTATGATATAATACAGTGCAACACCCACTTGGGGTCTTTTTAACCATGCATCTAGACTCACAGGACAACCAGAGTCACAGTGACATCAGATTTAGTTAGAAGGACAAACGACAGGAAACAGCATCCCAATAGGCAGCATCAGTTGCTACTCCTCTGTGGGACCCCTTGCAGTGGTCCACACAACAGCCCACCAGGTTGACTACCTGCCTCAAGTGAAAGTTTAGCAGTGGGTGCAGAATCCGTGTTGGCTCAGCAGCACAATGCTCAAGGGAGTCAATGTTTCATGTAATAACTCTGTATTCATAGCTTTCAGGGACCCCATGAGGAGCAGTCAAGATACAAGAGTTGCCATGTTGAAGGAAGAACAAATATGTCTCATCGTTCATGTAGAGTCTCTCCCAGGCCACATGCAACTACCCATGTACAATCACAAGTCATTTTTCACCCTAAGCAAGTGTTAGCCTAGCAACATGCAAGAGAGACTACCTTCATCAGGTTTCCAGAATAATGAGTAACTCAAGGGAAAACTTGCTTTTAAAGAAGGACATAGTTGTATTAGCTTTTTCTCCACAAGGGGTGAAACAAACATTTAAAAAAATCCCCAAAACAAATGCTCTACCAGAGACTGTTTTTAACACTATATGAAAGTGACTGAGTCATCACTTTTTCCTGAGACTTATAGTTTATATTTTCTAAGTGGTAGTCAGGAAAGAAGACATCCTCCAACAATTTTTGCTTTGACTTTTATTGTAACACAGTTAGGTATCAACTAAGATTTCCAAATAACAATGGAGAATTCACAAGAAAAATGATTGTATGAGCTGAGAAAGGCAGATGCTACAGGAAAAGTCTGAATATGAAAGGGCCCCCAATGTGCTAGTAACACAAGGACAGTATGATTTCTCATGGAGTGGGTAGCAGATTGTGGGAGTTGATTCAAACAAGATAAATTTGAAAAAGATTTTGGAAGGTATGGCATCTAAGGATAAGACATCTGAAGTTAATTTACTGGACATTAGAGACATGCTACAAGGGTTGGCAAGATTGTGGAGTGACTGGAAGTCACACTAACCTGCTCCCAGTACCAATCTGGAAATACAACTAAATTGTGAAGAAATTACCCAGAATGAATGACTGAACAATAAGGAGAGAGAAGCATTATAACCTCAGAACAGACAGAAGAACCAGCTTTGGCACAACCCGTCTGCACCTGCACAACGGCATACAAGATGTGGTGGGTAGAGTGACCCTCTTTGGTGGAAAGGACCCACCAAAGAATGACCCAACAATAATCAAAACCCAGATACATCCAGAAAGCCAACATAAATGGCATCCCAAGAGCAGCAAGTTCAGGAGATCAAGGAGACTGCACCACTGAACCTCATGGGTCTCCTACCATAGAAGTTCAAACCACAAACTCAGGGAGTCAGAACAGATCAATTTAGAAGCAGAGGCTAACGAGAAGAGTCTCACAAACAATGGGAAGACAAAGAGAGAAACCCCAAATGACAGAAAAGGAGGAAGCCTCAGAAAGAATGCTAAATGAAGTAGAGGCAAGTCAACTATCAGATATTGAGTTCAAAGCAATGGTTATTAGGAAGCTCAATGAGTTCACAATGAGCTACCAGAAACTACAGGGAAACTACAATCAACTCACTGCAAACTATATCAACATGAAAAAGGAAATAGAAACTATCAACAAGGGCCAAGAGGAAATGAAGAATACAATTTCTGAACTGAAGAACACAGTATAAGGAATCAAAAGCAGGATTGATGAAGCAGAAGATCGGATCAGCGAGTTGGAGGACAAAGTAGAAAAAAACATCCAGAAAGAGCAAGAAAAGGAAAAGAGGCTCAGAAAGAATGAAGAGGGATTAAGAGAAATGCAAGACAATATGAATTGTAATAATATCCGTATAATAGGGATACCAGAAGGAGAAGAAGAAGAGCAAGGGATAGAAAACCTATTTGAACAAGTAATGATGGAAAAGTTCCCTAATTTAATATAAGAAAAAGTCACACAAATACAGAAAACACAGAGAGTCCCAATCAAGAGGAACCCAAAGTGTCTCACTCCAAGACATATCGTAATTAAAATGGCAACATTCCAAGACAAAGAGAGAATATTAAAGGCAGCAAGGGAGAAACAGGACGTAACATACAATGGAGCCCTGATAAGGCCAGCAGCTGACTTCTCAAAGGAAACACACAAGCCAGAAGGGAATGGCAAGATATATTCCAATTAATGAAAACCAAAGGCCTGAAAACAAGACTGCTTTATACAGGAAGGCTCTCAATTAAAATGGAAGGTAAAATAAGGAGTTTTCCTGACAAAAGAAGGCTGAAAGAATACACCTGCACTAAACCATGCTAAAGGATCTGCTTTAAGAAAAGGAAAAAAAAAAAAAGAGTTGGAGAGAGAGGAACACAGGTATGAATGAAGAAAAATGGCAATGAATAAGTACCTATCAATAATAACCTTAAATGTATATGGATTAAATGCTCCAATCAAAAGACATAGAGTACTTGGATGGATAAGAAAACATGACCCACACATATGCTGCCTACAGGAGACCCACTTCAGAACAAAAGACCTATACAGACTGAAAGTGAAGGGCTGGAAGAAAATATTCCAAACAAATGGACAGGAAAAAAATGTTGGGGTAGCAATACTCATATCAGACAAAATAGACTTCAAAGCAAGGGCCATAAAAAGAAACACAGAAGGTCTCTTCATAATACTCAATGGAAGAATCAATCAAGAAGGCATAAATATTATAAACATATGCATCAAACATAGGAGTGCCCAAAAATATAAGGAAAATATTGGAGGACTTCAAGAAAGATATTGACAGAAACATACTTATACTAGGGGATTTTAACACTCCACTGTCAAAAATGGGTAGATCTTCCAAACAAAATATCAACAAAGATATTGCAACATTGAACAATGTCCTAGGTCAAATAGACTTAACTGAAATATATATATAGAACCTTTCATCTCAGAAAGCAAAATAAACATTCTTTTTAAATGCACATGGAACATTTTCAAAGATAGACCACATGATAGGACACAAAACAAACCTCAATAAATTCAAGAAAATTGAAAGCATATCAAGAATTTTCTAAGACCACAAAGGACTGAAACTAGAGCCCAATATCAAGGAAAAAACTCAAAAACACTCAAATTCATGGAGATTGAATAGCATGCTATTAAACAATGAATGGGTCAAGAATGAGATCAAGGAAGAAATAAAAAAGTTTCTGGAAACAAATGAACTCACAACAATTCAAAACTTATGGGGCACAGTGAAGACAATCCTGAGAAGGAAGTTCATAGTGATACAGGCCTACCTAAAAAAGATAGAAACATTTCAAGTAAACAACCTAACCCCACATCTATAAGAACTGGAGGAACAACAGCAAAGACAGCCCAGAGCAAGTAGAAGGAAGGAAATAACCAAGATCAGAGTAGAATTAAATGACATAGAGACTAAAAGAACAATTCTAAGCATCAATAAATACAGCAGCTGGTTATTTGAAAAGATAAACAAAATTGACAAGCCTTTAAGCAGACTCATCCAGAAAAAAAGAGAGTGGACCCAAATAAACAAAATCAGAAATGAAGAGGAGAGATTACAACTGATGCCACAGAAATACAAAGGAATTGTAAGAAATTAGTATGAAAAATTATATGCCAAGAAATTTGAAAGCCTAGGTGAAATGGACAAATTTCTAGAAAAATACAATATTCCAAAACAGAATGAAGAAGAAGCAGAAAGCCTGAACAGACCAATGACAGCTGATGAAATTGAAGCAGTAATCAAAAAGCTCCCAGCACACAAAAGCCCTGGACCAGATGGTTTCACAGGAAAATTTTACAAAGCATTTAAGGAAGAGCTAATCCCTATCTTCACAGATTATTCTAAAAAATCCAAGAAGACAGAAGACACCCAAACTCTTTTTATGAAGCCAGCATTATCCTAATCCCAAAACCAGATAAAGACACAACAAAGAAAGAAAACTTCAGGCCAATATCACTGATGAACATAGATGCTAAAATCCTCAACAACATGTTGCCAAACTGCATCCACAATACATGAAAAAAAGATTAAAAAATCATACACCATGATCAGCTGGGATTCATCCCAAGGATGCAAGGATGGTGCAATATTCATAAATCAATAAATGTAATACATCACATAAACAAAACAAAAGACAAAAGTCACATGATTGTATCAATAGATGCAGAATAAGCATTTGATAAGGTACAGCATCCATTTATGATAAAAACACTCAGTAAAGTGGGAGTTGAGGGAACATTTCTCAACATAATAAAGGCCATATACAAGAGACCTTCAGCCATCATCATACTCAGTAGACAAAAACTACAAGTTTTCCCACTAGATCAGGAATATGATGTTTGCTTTCAATACTTCTATTCAACAGAGTATTGGAAGCCCTAGCCATAGAAATCAGACAAGAAAAAGAAATAAATGACATCCAAATTGGAAAGGAGGAATAAAAACTGTCATTGTTTGCAGATGACATGATCGTCTACATAGAAAATCCTATAGATGCCACCAAAAATGTACTTGACCTAATAAGTGAATTTGGCAAAATAATGGGCTACAAAGTCAATATTCAGAAATCAAAGGTATTTTTGTACACTAACAATGAAATATCAGAAACAGAAATCAGGAAAAAAATCCCATTTTCTATAGCAACAAGAAAAATAAAGTACCTAGGAATAAACCTAACCAAGGAGGTAAAAGAACTGTACTCAGAAAACTACACAACATTGGGGAAAGAAATTAAGGAAGACACAAACAAATGGAAGCATGCACTGTGTTCATGGGTTGGAAGAATTAACATCATCAAAATGTCCATACTACTCAAAGCAATTTATAGATTCAATGCAATCCCTATTAAAGTACCAATGACATATTTCACAGATATAGAACAAACATTTCAAAAATTTATATGGAACCATAAACAATCCCAAATAGCCATTGCAATTTTGAGAAAGAAGAGAAAAGTAGGAGACTCCCAATACCTGATATGAACTGTATTATAAGGCAACTGTAATAAAAACAGCCTGGTACTGGTATAAGAACAGCCACATAGACTAATGGAACTGATTCAAAGGCCCGGAAATAAACCCAAGTTTCTATGGTCAATTAATATTTGACAAAAGGAGCAGAAGAATAAAATGGAGTAAAAGTAGCCTTGTCAGCAAATGGTGTTGGGAGAGCTACATGCAAAAAAAAACAAAAAAAAGAAAGAAAGAAACTTGAGCACCAACTCACACCATACACAAAAATAAATTCAAGGTGTATAAAAAGACCTAAATATAAGTCATGACACCATAAAAGTCCTAGAGGAGAACATAGCTGGGAAAATCTCAGATATTCCATGCAGCAATATTTTCACCCATATGTCCCCTGGAGCAAGGCACATAAAGGAAAGAATAAACAAATGGGATCTAATCAAAATAAAAAGCTTCTGCATGGCTAAAGAAAACAGCATTAAAATGAAAAGAGAACCAACCATATGGGAAAACATATTCATCAATGATACTTCAGACAAGGGTTTGATCTCCAAAATATATGAAGAACTCACACGACTGCTCAAAGAAGACAAACAACTCAATGAAAAAATTGGTAAAGGACTTGATACTTCTCCAAGGAGGACATACAGAGGGCCCAGAGACATATGAAAAGATGCTCAGCATCACTAGCCATCAGAGAGATGCAAATTAAAACCACAATAAGATACCACTTCACACCAGTGAGAATGGCCATCATAAACAAATCAACAAACAACAAGTGTTGGAGAGGATGTGGAGAAAAGGGAACCCTAGTGCACTGTTGGTGGGAATGCAGACTAGTGCAACCACTGTGGAAAACAGTATGGAGTTTCCTCAGAAAACTAAAAATGGAACTGCCTTTTGACCTGACAATTCCACTGCTGGGATTATACCATAAGACCCCTGAAACACCAGCCCAAAAGAACCTCTCAATGTTCATAGCAGCACAATTCACAATAGCCAAGTGCTGGAAGCATCCTAAGTGCCCATCAGTAAATGAATGGATCAAAAAAACTATGGTACATTTACTACAATGGAATACTACACAGCAAAAAGAAAGAAGGAGCTCCTATCCTTTGTGACAGCACGCATAGAACTGGAGAGCATTATACTAAGTGAAATAAGCCAGGAAGTGAAAGACATATACCATATGATCTCACCTATAAGTGGAACCTAGTCAACAAAACAAACAAGCAAGCAAGCAAGATATAACCAGAGACATTGAAATTAAGAGGAAACTGAGAGTAACCAGAGGGGAGGTGGGAGGGGATAATGGGGGAAAAGGGAGAAGGGTTTTCAGCAACATCTATAAAGGACACATGGACAAAACTAAATGGGGGTAAGATAAGTGGTGGGAAGTGGGGATGGCTGGGGTTGGGGGGAGGGGTGGAGGGAAAATGGAGACAACTGTACTTGAACAACAATAAAAAATGTTTTAAAAAAGAAAGAGATGCTACAGATTTATAGCTTTATACGTACAGGTGTATTGCCCCAGTAGGTAACCCTGTCCATCCCTGGGCAGTGGGGGGCCACCAGCAACCTGGTCTCTTTCTTCTAATAAACCCACCACCAGGCTTTTTGGTTTATTTTGTTCCTCCCTATACTTGCTGGGTCACCTACTTACAGGGCCCCTTGGCTTGCGTCCTGGCCTCTTCTCTTTGGCAGCCTCCCTGGTCCCTGGTCCAGGCATCTTGGGGATGTCCTTCAGCACTGCAATGTGCATTCCTTGCTTGTAGCTTCAGAGGGTGTCCTACCTTTATTCCTGAAATCTGCCCCATGCCCCAGGATGTTTCTTCTATCTGATTCCTCTGAAAAAGCTTTGTGAACTCTGATGCCTCTTTGGGAAGTGCATCCACATGACCCAATTCATCACCCCTTTCTCTTGCCCAGCCAAAATTTTAAAGCTCTTGAACTTTCTCTTTTACATATGTGGCCACTTATAGTATCTTAGTTCTATCCCAAGGAAATTCCTGATTTTTCCTTACAGTTTGAAAGTGTTATATACTCTCTAAGCCATCTGTAAATGTTTTTTACATAAACAATTGGAGTTATTTATGTTTCCATGACTCCTTTTTCCTGACATTCGAGTGGTTCCTTCATGTATAAAACATAAGGGCTCACTTGTTGAGGGTTCTCTTTTCTGTCCCGGGGATGATGTGGAATTTTACTATCAGGGTGGGGACCCTGAATTTTGAGTAACTGGAAGGCTTAAAATTCCTAAATGTGCAAATTTGAGATGATGCTGTGATGGAGATCTCTAATTTATCTTCTCTCTCTCTCTTCAGAGATCCAGCAGAAAATTTATCACCAAGCAAGTGATGGGGAAAAGCTTGCAGAAAACCCCAACACCCAACTAAGCCTTGAACAAGGTGATTGCAGACAAAGACAGGTTATCATCTGTGATGAGGAAAGAAGAAAAGGAGGTGGGCCCTGAGTCCTGAGTTGTTTTGAGGAATCAGGGGGAAGAAATGCTGAGGAGCCTGGAGAAGGCTGGGAGGGGTGTTCATATGAGAGTCTGACCAGAAACTGATCCTGGAGAAGTAGCTGTGCTGAGACCAAAGGCTCAATAACCAGGGCAAAGGAACAGAAACCCAGTGTGTCAGGAAACCAAATTTAAAAAGAATTGTGACCTGGAAGTGATTGTGAGTTAGAAAGACCCAGTAGGAGAAGCTCAGTGGGAAGCTGTGATGGGCTAAGAACTGTGAGCACAAGGTCGAATATGAAAGGAGATCCTTGATAATGATAGAAGAAGGAACTGGTTTAAATGTTGGGGATGCTGTTCAAGAGCAGAAACATTGAAGGAGATGGGCAGTCATATGAGGAGAGAAGAAGGGAAATGATAAGATGTGCAGGAGAGGATGGTTGAATTTTGAGAGAGAGAAGGAAGGGAAATGAAAGACAAGAGAAAGGGGTAAAGGACACAATGAAACAACCATATTTAGAGTTCACTTACTGAACATTTACTCTGGCAGTTGTGGGCTTGGTGCTCACAGCTGCCCTTCGGGCGATGGTATCATTCTCTGCCCATTTGCAGAAAAGGAGGCTGAAATCTAGAGACTATGTATGCAGGTGGCTCAGGGTCAAATGAGCAGGATGAACTCAGGCTCTCTGAACCCAGGTCCTGTGTTCTTAACCCATACACTTAATCTTCATGGAAAGGCTGACAAGACAGTAAACACCTGTGAAGAGGGAGGGTGTGGTATGAATTGGGGTGGAGATAGGAGACATGATTTAGTAGGAAGTAAGGTAAGGCCACCATTCAAAGGCATCTCTAAGGACAAAAATAGGTTCAGTATGGCCAGGGTTGAACTGAAAAGCCATCTCCACTACCGAGTGGCTCATTTCAGTAAGATGTCCTGACTGATGGCAAGGATGCAGCTGATGGCAAAAGTCAGGTGGGATCCTCCAGGTCCAGGTGGCCTATGTATTAATACCTGGGGAGAGGGGATCTTCAAGTCCTAGTTCGTAGAGATTAAAATGGGATTAGAGGAGAATGGCACAGCCCACAGTTCAATATCTGTGATAATTCATAAATAGTTTATTGAATGGCAGAAACCTGTTGAATGCTTCCAATTAACAACAGAGATGTACAGTATGTAATCCATCATGTGTACATGTGATCCAAGCCCAGACTCTCAAGAAGCTTAAACTAGTGGCCATTTGCAAATGCTCTGAGGCAACCAGGATGATCTGTGGCTACTAGTAATGGATGGTTGATGTTTGTCATGTATTGAACTAATACCCGTAGAACATGGCCTATTTTTTTATGTATGTATAAAATAAAAG
This sequence comes from Anoura caudifer, assembly GCA_004027475.1. Lineage (NCBI taxonomy): Eukaryota > Metazoa > Chordata > Mammalia > Chiroptera > Phyllostomidae > Anoura > Anoura caudifer. The sequence continues at coordinate 21,383 of PVKU01011756.1, read as the reverse complement.
GATTATGATAGTATGGTAGATGGCTGTTGAGGGAGTACTTTCAGATCATGAGTACCTCTGCAATTTGTTCATTCCATGAGGATGGCTCTAAGATATTTAATGTAGCCAAATGTAGGAAGGCTATTACAGAAAATTTTGACACCCATTATATTTAATACTCAGTTAATTCTATAGATCCTCTTGTCTTTTAGTAATTGGTTTGGGTAATTTTGGATACTCTATATCTAAATGGGGATACATTTCTTTACTCAATGTTTTTCTTTAGATTATGGCTGAGACAATAGCCTGTTTTACAAACTTGGAGTTTTTAGTTAGCAGTTTTGTATAGTTAGATTTTTTTTTATTTGGATAGCTCAATGAGTAGGTTAAGAATTATCTAGATATACAGAGTATAAGAGGAGGTGGTCTATTTAATGGATCAGAGAAGATGCACAAATGAACTTTATATCCCTTAGGTCTCATTTAATACTCGGCAGAGGATGTTTATCTTACTTTATCAAAACTACATAACAAATTCCCAAACACTTAGTGGCTGGACACAAAACCAATTTATTGTCTCATAGTTCTGTGGGCTGCATGTCTGGACAGGTTCAATACAGCTCTTGCTTAAAGTCTCACAAAGCTAAAATCAGGCTGTCCACCAGCCTCTGCTCTCTTTGGAGATTGTGGGAGGATTTATCTAAATTGTTGACAGAATCTAGATCCTTGAGGCTATAGGACTGTGGTGCCAGTTTTGTTGCTGATTGTTGGTCAGAGATCCTTCTTAGCTCCTGGAGGCCACTCACTCTCCTGGGTATATGGCTCCCCACACATTCAATCCAGTGATGGCCAGTAGACTTCTCAATTCTTCTTAATCTTTGAATCTCTGGCATCCAATTAGGACACCAGGTACAGAAAACCCTTTACTTTTAAAGGGCTTATATAATTAGATTAGGCCCACCAAGATAATATTTCTTTAAAAATTTAATTGTATTTTATTATTTGATGCTCATTAGATTCTCTTTTAGTCCTTCTAGTTTTATTGAGATATAACCAAGACATAACACTGTATAATTTTAAGGCATATAGCATAATGACTTCACTTGCATATATTATGGAGTGATATCTACAATAAATTGTGTTAATATCCATCATCTCATATAGACACTGAAAAAAAAAGGAAAAAGAAGTTTTTTCCTTGTGATGAGATGTTTTGGATTCACTCTCTTAGCAAACATATTGTACAACAGTGTTAACTACAGTCATCATGTTGTATATTACATTTCTAGCACTTATTTATCTTATAACTGGAATTTTTACCTTTTCACAGCCTTCTTTCAATTCCTAGCCCGTGCTCCACATTCCCCACTTTTCTGGTAACAACAAAGCTGACCTCCTTTTCTATGAGTTTTACCTTTCGGCTGTTTCGGTTTTTTGAGACTCCACATTTAAGTGAGGTCGTACAGTATTTGCCTTTCTCTGACTTATTTCACTTAGCTTAATGCCTTTAAGGTTCATCCTGCTCTCAGAATGACATGATTTTCTTTTTTCTTTATGGCTGAAATGTATTTCAGTGTGTGGGTGCATGTATGTGTGTGAGTATCACATTTTCTTTAAACTTATATTTGTTGATGGACACAGAGGTTGTTTCTATTTGTTGGCTGTTGTAAACAATGCTTCACTGAACATGGGGGTGCTTTATCTCCTCAACATAGTTATTTTGTTTTCTTTGGATAAATGTATTGTATGGTGGCTCTATTTTTAATTTTTTGAGGAACTGACTTATTGTGTTCTACAGTGGCTGTATCAATTTACAATCTTACTTGCAGTCCTCAATGGTTCCCTTTTATCCACATCCTCACCAGCATTGTTTATCTCTTCTTTTGATAACCTCTTTATCTTAATATCACTTCTGCATTATAATGTAACCTAAACACTGGGGGATATTTCATGGTATATACAGTCCCTGGGGGTCAGAAAGGGAATCTGAGAGGGTCATTTCAGAATTCTGCCTACCACAATGAGGTTTAAGTAAATCCCTAGAAAATAACTGTCCTAATGAGCTATTGACTTTTCCCAAAAATAATATAGGCTATCCTTATCAACTGAGCATAAATGTACTAAAGATTTGGTGATATATATATATATATATATAATATTTAAAAACATATATAACATATATATGTAGTAAATGGGTTAGGCACTACAAAAAAGTGAAGGATTCCTATTTTGTTTATCATCTTATAGATCTTGACTTACGCAGACTCTAGGTATACTAACGTTCAAATTAACTATAAGTTGATCATGTGTAAAAGAATTTTCCAGGAATTCTAAATTATTCCTTCTGAGAATATTGAATCTGTTCATTTCATTTGTATAATAGATCTCTACTGATTTAACACCTAAGGGGGTTTAAAGCAAGCAAAGCAAAGGAAAGGAAATAAAAGGAAAGAAAGAAGTTGTTTTTTAGATAATGGTCTGAAAGGAGCATTTAGTGATTGAGACACAAGAACTTTTAGATATTTTACTCTCTTCTTTTATAGAAATATTATCAAATGTATGGTTTACTTTGACATGTCACAAGTTCCCCTATTCTCTGGGTTTAGAAACCCAGAGTCATCATCTGTGAAGCTTCGTGATATATTAAGATGTGCAACAGTTAGAGTCACAGTGAGAGCACAGAGAGGAAGTGGGGTTCTGCCAGTGGGGAACTGTGGCTTCGGCAAAGACAGGTTCTTGACAAAAAGTGAAGAGGCCACAACATTCAGTCATAAGTGTGAATGGTGTCCTGCATGTGAATGAAGTATGGGATCCGAACACTAAGCAGAAACTAAAAGGGACATATGATCGATTACGTGGTAATAATTGATCTCAGGTTATGCACTAAAAAATGGTTTTCTTTTTCAAATTGACGAGATATCAAGTGTCTTCATGAAGTTTTTGGAGTGGGATTCAAGATTAAGTGTGACCAAATATCTTTGCAGAAATAGGCTATTGTCTAGTGGACCTAAATTCATTATAGTCTTTGGAACTAACTTAGATATGGGACTTCCTTCCTTCCATTTGCTTTGGATCACTTTCTTCTAACATTCAAGAAACATAGGGAAATCAGGAAGAAGCACACAAGAGCTGGGATGTTTTATGATAGATAAGAGAGTGAGAGTAATTGAAGTAGTAAAATAAGCACATTCACAGAATATTTGCTAAATGCTGCACCTCCTAGGAAAATGTCTAACTATTTTATACCTAACTCCAAACATACATTTAAATGATAAGATAAATTCAGGAATAAGAACTCATGGAACACACCAAAGCTCAAGTTGTTGTTAAGACAATTCACTTGGCAGTGGATCAGGAAGATAACCTGAAGTGGGCACAAGAGGCTGGAGAATTATCCCTGTTGGTCTAAGGGTCCCACAGGACACTCCAGCAAGAGTCTTCAAGAGGATCTTGGTGGGAACTCCATTTTAAAGGGATAGCCCGTATGCAATATCTGAAGCTAAAAGCAGGATTCATTGCTTACTAAACAAGGTACATGTGGGTAGAGACTGTGTATTTACTGGGCACAATGTTTTTAAAAACAGAAACTGTGGACTTTGTTCTGTTTGTAAAAAGTTCTGGGAAGTATGTGTTTCAGGGAGCAGACCTTTGGAAACAAGAGTGATTCTGAACAGGTTTAATTTAGCCATAGATTCAGGCTTTCTGGAATGTGGTTGTTGCTGATTGGCTGATTTTCAGAAATGTACAGCTGCAACTGTACATTTAATCACAATTAAAGCCAGCTAATCAGTTGATTAGCTAGCTGGTTGGAGATGTAAGTAGGCATTAGCCAACTGGGATGAGTTTAAACGTGGTCTCGTACTTTTATAATTTTCAAAGAACAGTTAGTTTCTCTTTTTCAAAAAAAAAATACAGTCTTTTAATTTTATCATTATGACTACAAATAGAAAAATAAAAATAGAGGAAGGAGAATTGGGTGCAAAGAATGGGTATAAGATGGCTCTGTCAGAGCCCAGGTGTGATTATTGGAGCAGGTATATTTTTCTAGGGATGCAGTTTATCTTAATTCAGAATATCAGTGTGCCACACAGGAGCACCAGGAATTCTTCTCTAATCACTGTCTCAGGATTCATGGACAGTAACTTTCTTGTTTCTTTTTAGTTGCTTGTGAATTAGAAGCTCCCCAAATGGGTAGAGAAGGAGAATCTGAAGAGCTTACCTGTAGCCTACTACCCTGTGATGAACAAGGTAAGCATGTCTTAAAGACACAGAGTTAAGATAAAGAGAAAAGGCAAAAGAAGAAAAACAAAGGAGAATTAAAGGATGACTCAGATATAGAGAGGAAATATTATATTTCAGAGGAAGAAGTAGCAAAACTAAACCCACAAGGGTACCAAAAATAGGGTCAGTGGGGCATATGATAAGAGTTTTCATAAATTATGATTTTGCCCAGAATCAGAGCCACCAGCACGTGGAAATGAGAAGTGTTCCTGTGTTATGTGCTCCTCAAAAGATGTGCCAGGAGGCCTGGAGCCAAGGACTGAAAGGAGTCAAGGTACGATGCTACATGAGGTCATGGCATGAGGGCGGGTCCATAGTTACACAGGATCCCAGGTGGAGTGTGACCGCCAGTCCAGCCCTTCCACTATGCTGTTCTCTGCCTTTTTCCTGATGTGGCCTTTTTCGGAGGAGCAGGGAGTTAAGAGATCATTACAAAGTCATGTTTAACAGGACGGAACCTGTTGATTATGCATGGATGATGTAGTGGAAATACACTCTTAAATGGCAGTATCTAGTTTCCTGCATTGCTCTATCAGTAATAATACCTTGAATTTATGTCGTTATTTACATTGTTGTCACATCGAACATTCTATGGAACCCAAGAACACAAGGTGTACTTCTGCCAGTAGATGTGCCATTTTTTCACAACCTTACCAAGACCTTAGAGACACCTGATCCTGCCACTTTTTGTCAGGGGTGGGGAGACTCCCAATCAACTGCTCTTAACCCGGCATGTATATTTGGTGGATGTCCTCTGCGTGTCACTAATTCATGTAGCATTTTCCCACAAACTTTTTTGCCATAAGATGTTACTAAACTCTCACAAAAATCTTAAGACCTAGACAGGATAGGACGCTTATTCCTATTCATGAGTAATTGAAGTATGTAGGTATTTAAGAGTTGGTTTTTTTTTTTTTTTTAAGTCCAATTGAATACAAAAAAGGAAGACCCAGGCTCATCCTGGATCATACTTCTCAATTCAGGAGATTTTTAGTTTCCTTATAAGGAAGAGAAAAAAGGTAATCCAAACAAGTTTATAAACTCACTCCTATAGTATGAATCATCCTAGGATTGGTAAATTTTAGCTATTAGTTTCTGTTTCCTTACATCTACCTCTTTTTCTAGATAATGTGGGTCTTGGAAACAACTCTACTTTGGGAACACTGAAGAGGAAAAGAAGTGAGAGTACATAAATTTTACTTGTTTTTTGATGTTAAAGTGAGGTTATTAATGCCTGGGTTTTATTATCATAATAATAAGTGAAAATAATATGATGGTCCCACAAAAAATATCCATATCCTAATCACTGGAACCTATAATGCATTTTCATCCATGGCAAAAGGGATTTCACAGATATAATAAAGCTAGGGACCTGAAAGGGGGGGCAGTTTATTTTAGATATCTGTGTGCCACCAATATGACCAATTGGCATTAAAAACTGGAGAACAGTTTCTGGCTGTGGAGAGAGGAAGTGACTGTGGGAGATACATAGAAATACAAAATTGGTGGCTTTGAAGATGGAGAAAATGAACAAAGATATGGGTGAATTGTAGAATTTGGAAAAGTTACGGAAATAGCTTCTCCTCCACAGTCTCTAGGAAGGAATAAAGGCCTACTGAAATCTTCATTTTGGCGCAGAGAGAAATTTGAGACTCTTGAGAAAGAAAACAAAGTTGGAAGTATAATGTGCCTTGTATAGCAGTATAAAAGCTGATTTTAAACTGTACTACAAAGATATAGTAATCAAAACAGTATGGTACTAGCACCAAACAGACACATAGATCAATGGATCAGCATAGAGATTCCAGGAATAAACATATGTGTTTAAAAAGAATTCAAAGAAAGGTAATTTCCTATAGTCTCCCACATCCACACACAGTAAAATATAACTATAATCAACCTCACACTTCTACACTGGTAGTTATAAACTGGGACATCAAACAAAGCTGATCTATATGTACTAATGATCGTTTATGTAAAAAATATACTAATTGAGTTAGGCACTAAAGAGAAGTAAGGTATCCCTATTTTGTTTATTTGCAAAGACATTGATTTGCATACTGGAATTATACTAATATTTAGATTAACTATAAATTGTTCATGTATAACGGAATTTTTCCAGGAATTCTAAAGCTATTTCTTCTTTAGAACATTAAATCTGTTCATTTTATTTGCATACTAGATCCCTATTGATTTACTACATAGAGGGGACTAAAAGAAAAGTGTTTTTTTCATTGTTTTTCAATTATAGTTGTCCCCATCCCCCTATTACTCTCCCTTGCTTACCCACCCCCACATCCCACATTCAATCCTCACCCCCACTGTCTTTGTCTATGGGTCCTTTATACATGTTCCTTGATGAACCAACCCCTCCTTTCCCCTGTATTCCCCTTTCCCTCCCCACTTTGGTTACTGTCGGTTTGTTCTTTATTTCCATGTTTCTGGTTCTATTTTGCTCGCTTGTTTGTTTTGTTGATTAGGTTCCACTTATAGATGAGATCACATGGTATTTGTCTTTCACTGCCTGGATTATTTCACTTAGCATAATGCTCTCCAGTTGCATCCACGCTATCAACTGTGTAAATGTACCTTAGTTTTTTGATCCACTCATTTACTAATGGGCACTTACACTCTTCCCAGTACTTAGCAATTGTAATTTGTGCTGCTATGAACATAGGAGTGCATAGGTTCTTTAGAATTGGTGTTTCAGGATTTTTAGGGTATAATCCCAGTACTGGAATTGCTGGGTCAAAATACAGTTCCATTATTTTTACCTTTCTTTTAAAATTTTTCTAAATATATTTTATTAATTGTGCTAATACAGTTGTTCCATTTTCTGCACTTTAGTCTCCTCCACCCTGTATAGCCCCTCCCACCCACATCCCCCCTCTGCCTATAGTTCCTGTCCATGGGTCATACATATAAGTTCTTTGGCTTCTACATCCTATACTATTCTTAAACTCCCCTTGTCTGTTTTCTACCTACCATTTATGCTACTTATTCCCTGTAACTTTTTACCCTTTCTCCACCTCCACCTCCCCTACTGATAACCCTCCATGTGATCTCCATTTCTGTGATTCTGTTCCTGTTTCAGTTGTTTGCAAAGTTTGTTTTTGTTTTTGTTTTTTAGGTTTGGTTGTTGATAGTTGTGAGTTTGTTGTCATTATACTGTCCATAGTTTTGATCATCTTCTTTTCCTTAGATAAGTCCCTTTAAGATTTCATGTAATAAGGGCTTGATGATGATGAATGAACTCCTTGAACTGACCTTACCTGGGAAGCACTTTATCTGCCCTTTCATTCTAAATGATAGCTTTCCTGGATAGACTAATCTTGGGTGTATGTCCTTGCTTTTCATGACTGAATATTTCTTTCCAACCTCATCTTACCTGCAAGGTTTCTTTTGAGAAATCAGCTGATAATCTAATGGGAACCCCTTTATAGGTAACTCTCCTTTTTTCTTGCTGCTTTTTTAAAAAAGATTTTATTTATTTATTTTTAGAGAGAAGGGACGGGAGGGAGAAAGAGAGGAAGAGAAACATCAGTGTGTGGTTGCCTTCATGTGTCCCCCGCTGGGGACCTGGCCTGCAACCCAGGCATATGCCCTGACTGGGAATTAAACCAGTGACCCTTTACTTCACAGGCCTATGCTCAATCCACTGAGCTACACCAGCCAGGGCTCTTGCTGCTTTTAAGATTCTCTCTTTCTCCTTCTCTTTAATTTTGGGTAATGTAATTATGATGTGCTTTGGTGTGTGCTTCCTTGGGTCCAACTTCTTTAGGACTCTGTGAGCTTCCTGGACTTCCTGAAAGTCTATTTCCTTTGCTAGATTGGGGAAGTTCTCCTTCATTATGCTTTCAAATAAGTTTTCAGTTTCTTGCCCTTCCTCTTCTCTTTCTGGCACCCCTATGATTCAGATGATGGAATGCTTGAAGTTGTTCCAGAGGTTTCTAAGCCTCTCCTCATTTTTTTGAATTCTTGTTTCTTCATTCTGTTCTGTTTGTTTATTTCTTCCTTCTGGTCCAAACCATTGATTTGAGTCCTGGTTTCCTTCCTGTCACTATTGATTCCCTGTATATTTTCCTTTATTTCACTTTCATAGCTTTCACTTTTTCCTCTATTTTGTGACCACACTAAACCAATTTTGTGAGCATCCTGATCACCAGTATTTTGAACTATGTGTCTGATAGATTGGCTCTCTCTTCTTTGCTTAGTTGTATTTTTTTTTCTGGAGCTTTGATCTGTTCTTTCATATGGATCATTTTTTTTTTGCCTGGGCACACCTGTTACACAGTAAGGGGCAGAGCCTTAGGTATTCCCAGGGTGGGGTAACCCAAGTTGTGGCATTGTGTTGCTATATGTGAGGGAGGGGTCCAAAAGGGAACAATGCCACTTGTTCAGCTCTCTGCTGGCTTTCAGTCACTTCACCTGCTACCCACAAGCAAATTGGGCTCTTTTGGTGGTGGTTCCTGGGTGGGTGGGTTTGTGCATGTTTTAATACCCTGTGGGTCTCTCCAAGAAACTCTCCTGTTAGGCTGGGAGTTTCTCCTGCCACCTCAACCCTCACAGGTTTTTCAGAGGTTTTGAGGCTTTATTTCCCTGCAGTGGAACCCTGGGTTGCTCAGTCTGTCTTGCTTCCCAGTTGTTCCTTCTGATTTATCTGAATGCAAATGTGGGACTGCCCACTCTGCCAGCTGCCACCTCACCTCGTCTGCCAGCTGTACCTTGCCTGCCCCATCCTCCAGTCCCTGCCTTGCCATGAGTCCTCTCTGCCTGGCTGCCTGTGTCAGCTCCTCTTACCAGTCTGGATGAATATTTCTTCTTTAACTCCTTGGTTGTAGGACTTCCATACAGTTCGATTTTCTGTCAGTTCTGGATTTTGCTTGTTTTAAAATTTGTTGTTGTACTTCTTTTGGTTATGCAAAGAGGCACAGTGTATCTACCTATGCCTCCATTTGCCTGGAAGTCCCGTTTACGGTAATTTCTTACAATCCTTTGTATCTCTGTGGTATCAGTTGTATCTTTTCTTTCGTTTCTTATTTTGTTTATTTTGAGTCCTCAAAAAATATTTTTTCCAGCCCTTCACTTTCACTCTGTGTAGGTCTTTTGATCTGAGGTGGGTCTCCTGTAGGCAGCGTATGTGTGGGTCATGTTTTCTTATCCATTCAGCTACCCTATGTCTTTTGATTGGAGCATTTAATCTATTTAAATTTACAGTTATTATTGATAGGTACTTATTCATATTTTCCTCCTTTGCACCTGTTTTCCTTTCTCTCTCACTCTTTCTTCATCTTCTTAAAGCAGTCTCTTTAGTATATCTTGCAATACTGGTTTGGTGGAGGTGTAGTGTTTTAGTTTTCTTTTGTCTGGGAAACTCCTTATTTTGCCTTTCATTTTAATTGAGAGCCTTGCTGGGTAAAGTAGTTGGTTGCAGCCCTCTGGTTTTTATTACTTAGAATATTTCTTGCCATTCTGTTCTGGCTTGGACTGTTTCCATTGAGAAGACAGCTGCCAGCCTTATCGGGGCTCCCTTGTATGTTACTTCCTGTTTCTCCCTTGCTGCCTTTAAGATTCCCTCTTGTCTTTGAGTTTTTGCCATTTTAATTTTGATGTGTCTTGGAGTGGGCCTCTTTGGATTCATCTTGATTGGGACCCTCTGTGTTTCCTGAATTTCCATGGCTTTTTCCCTCTCCAGGTTAAGGAAGTTTTTTGTCATTTTTTCAAACCAGTTTTTATCCTTTGCTCCTTTTCTTCTCCCTCTAGTATTCCGATTTGAATGTTGTTGCAGTTCATGTTGTCCTCGAGTTCCCTTAAGATATCCTCATACCTTTTTAGTCTTTTTTCTTTCTGTTGCTCTACCTAGTTATTTCTTTCCATCTTTTCTTCCAGCTCACTATCTTGGTCCTCAGCTTTGTTGAGCCTGCTTGTGATTCCTTCTAGATTTTTTTTTTTAAATTTCAGATATTGTATTCTCCATTTCTTCCTAGTTCTTGTATATAGTTTCTATTTTCTTTTTTATGCTGTTGTAGTTCTCACTCAGTTCTTTGTAGTTGTCTGTGAGTTCCTTGAACATCTTTATAACCATTATTTTGAATTCTACATCTGATAGTTTGCTTGCCTCCATTTCATTTAGCTCTTTTACTGGGGATTCTTCCATTCCTTTCACTTGTGGGTTCTTTTTTTCTCCCCATTTTAGTTGACTCTTTTTGTTTGTTTCTGCATTTCTGGATGCTCTGCTTTTCCAGCTGTCTTCAGGGGAGGGGATTTCTGTGGTAGGGGTTCCATGGGGCTCAGTGGTGTATCTCTTTGACCTCCTTGTCTGGATGCTATAGGTTTGCCCTTTCTTCCATTTGTGCAGGCTCTCTTGTTGTGCTAGGGCTTTACTTTGGTAGCTTCCTTGTTGGTGGGTTCTCCCCTCAGTGGGCTTACTGGTAGTGACAACTCCTACCTTGTCTTGTATGCTTTGTACAGGTGTTGGTTAACACAGTTGCATTATCAGACAATAAAACCTATGCCAGGGGAAAAAAAAACCCTTCCACATCAGCAATCGCAACCACAATTGAGTAAAAATTATTAAAGGTAAAGAGAGATTGCAAATATTATAAGATATGACAAAGGGAATATGAGATGGCTAAAAGAGGGGAAAATGTTATTGAGTGATAAGAGGGAGGGGAATTGATAAGAGTTGGGATAGAAGTGAGGTGAAGAAAGGGAGAGAACAAAATTTAAAATGTAAATAAAACATGAAAGGGTGATGGGAACAATGGGGTAAGAAAAAGGAAGAGTATACTATGAGATTTTAAGTAAAATTGAAAAGGCACTGACAAACAGGAGCAGAATTGTGGAAAAAAACACAGTGGGGTTGATAGCAATGACAGCTGAATGAAATTTAATAAAGGTAAAATGGGTATAAGAATATTGTAGCAAAATGAAAAGTGAATAAGATATCTACAGTAAAGAAAAATGATTTTGAGAAGGTAGTGGAAGAAAAAGAATAAGAGTAAGGAGTAACACCCAGGTCAAGAGAAGATGAAAGAAAATAAAAGAGAGAGAGAGAGAGAACAATGAAATAAAATTCTTCACTCAGCTGATCAGGGGCAGAGGGAAAGCAAAATGGAGTGAGATAGTGGGAAGTATTCTATGGGATTTAAAGTACAAACAAATAATTTACAAATAGAAGTTCCATTGGAGAAATATAGAGAAAAACCACGGTATTTCACTCAACTAGCCACTGTTGATAAAAGGTAGAAAGAAATAAGACTCATAAGAGGGGAAAAAGAGTGTGAGCTGACTTAAGAAAGAAGAGCACTTATGTGAGGTCAGATGGAGGAGAAATAGTGAGAGTAAAGGGTAGAAACTTGGCATAGTGTGAGAGAAGTTAAAGTTTATACCAACCATAATAAAGCTCAGGAAGATGGCAAAATTGGATTAACACCAGGGAAGGGTGATGTGTGGGATTTGGAATAACAATAGCATGATTAGAAATATATAATCTGAATAAAAAGAATAAAAAGTAAAAGACCAAGAGTAGTGAGTCATTTGGAATATGAGTGAAGTGAAAGAAGAAAAATTAAAATGCAATATGGAAGGGAGAATAAAAAACAAACAATAAAAACAAATAAATAAACAGAAAGAAGAAAGAGAAATAAAAAAAATACAAGTTTTGATGAAGAGCAAAGTAAAATTTGTCTCAGCTGTTGCTATTCGCCTTCTGACTTTTTTCTGGATCTGTCTCTGGTTTTCTTTCAGCTCCAGGTCTTACTGTCTTACATTTGGAGGAAAAAAAAAAAAAAAAGCCTGTCAAGCCAGTTTTGCAGATCCTCCTGGTTCCTGGCGGCAGAGACAGGGCTCAGCTCCATTTTCCCTTTCCAGTGGGTCAGCAAGGATGAGGGCTCAGTCTGGGCTACAATAATCACAGGTGCCCAGTTTCCAGCCTGTGCCCCCCAGAGCCCTGTATGGCCTGCACTCTCCACTCTGCACAGCTGCACCAGGCTGGAGCAGATAAGCCGCCTCACTTTGCACCCCTTTGATCAATTCATGAGATGCACTGAGTGGGAGCAAATCGCACCACACTCTTCCTTCTTCATTGGCGGGGCTGCTGCCAATGAAGGCATGAGAGGTCCCTGCATGGTGTGCCCTTTTGGAAAAGTCTCTTTGGGTGCCGCTGCAGCTCTGAGCCTGTGCCTGGCTTCCATATACTCCAACTTTCTGGCAAGTCAGAGTATATCTGGGTGACGGCCAGTCCAAACCTACCTCCTCTCCCAGCTCCAAGTGCTACCAGGGTCCCCCCAATTCTCTGGCACTGTCCAGGCTGGCAACTGCCACCCCAGCTTGGATGCACAGCCAGCTGTGTGTGCTTGCTGCCTCCCTGCCTCCACCCAGTGACTTAATGCCTTCGGACGTCTCCTGGTGAGGGTCTGGGTTTTCCCTGTCCTGGGAGGCAGGGAAGCCACTAGGCTGCTATCACTCACCTGGCTCTCTTCCAATGTTCCAAAGGCAGCTGCAGTTTCTGGCAACAGGCAGAGGCGGGGTTGGAAGTGGGGGTGGGGAGTGTTTGCCCCATCAGCCTATAAAAGCTCTTTACCACCAGCTGTGAAGTGTCCTCTGCACACTTTGGCTTCCAAACTTCTTATCAGCTAAAATTCTGTTGTCTGTTCACATTGTTTTTTTAAGATTGGCTAAGTGTCCCAGTTGGGTGCATGAATAAGTGGGCTGAAGTCCCACCTACTTCACTGCCATCTTCTGAACTCTGAAAAGGTGTTTTTTAGATAATGGTCTGAAAGTAATATTTAGTGGTTGGGAAATGGGGACTTTTAGATATTTTACTCCCTTACGGAAATATTATGATGTGGATTTTGTACTTTTGATGTGTCACAAGTTCCCCATTGAAACCCAAAGTCATGTCTGGGAAGCTTTGTCATTTATTACCATACATGCAACAGTTAGGATCGCAGTGAGAGCACAGAGAGGAAGTGGAGATCTGCCAACGGGAGACTGCAGCTTTGCCAAGGACAGGCTCATGACAAACAGCAGAGGCCACAGCATTCGGTCTTGAGTGTGAATGGTGTCCCATTGTGAATGGAGCATGGAGTTCATCTGCCAAGCAGAGATGAAAAAGGGGACAGATGATCAATTACATAGTAATGTTGGACCTCAGGCTATGTGCTAAACAAAATGGTTTTCTTTCACAAATTGAAAAATGTCAAGTGCCTTCATGAAAATTTTGGTGAGGAATTCATGACTAAGTATGACCAAATATCTTTGCACAAATTGGTTATTGCCTAATCCATTAGTTATTCTTTGAAACTGGCTTATATAGTGGTCATATCCAGTCTATGTCTCCATTCATTTGTTTTGGATGACTTTCTTCTAACATTCAAGAAGCACAGGAAAATGAGGAACAAGCATGTGTGATATAGGACATTTTATAATAGGCAACCGGGGGAGATTAAGTGAAGTAGTAAAAGAATAAGCACATTCACAGAATATTTGCTACATGGTGTACTTCCCAAGTAAATGTCTATTTTGCACATGGCTGCACACACATATTTAAATAATAAGAAAACTCAGGAATAACAATCTATGAAACATGCCAAAGCTCAAGTTGTTGTTAAGACAGTTCACCTGGCAGTGGATCAGGAAGATAATCTGAAGTGGGCACAAGAGGCTGGAGAATTATCCCTGTTGGTCCAAGGGTTCCACAGGACACTCCAGCAAATGATCTTCAAAATGATCTTGGTGGAAACTCCATTTTAAAGGGATAGCCCATACGCAATATCTGAAGCTAAAAGCAGGATTCATTACTCACTAAGCAAGGTGCATGGTGGGAGGAGACAGTTTATTTACTGGACACAATTTTAACCCCCCGCCCTCCCCCCCCCCCTGGAAACTGCTGACTTTGTAAAGAGTTTTGGGAAGTATGTGTTTCAGGGACTTTCAGAAACAGGAATGATTCTGAACAGGTTAAATTGAGCCATAGATGCAGGCTTTCTGGAATGTGGTTGTTGCTGATTGGCTGACTTTGAGAAGCCTATGGCTGCAACTGATTAGCTGACTTTAAATGTGGTTGGTGATAGAAGTATTTATTGGCCAATTGGGATGAATTTAAAAGTGGTCTGGTATTTACTTTTATAATTTTCTTTTTGTTTTTTAAAGATTTTATTTATTTATTTTTAGAGAGAGGTGAAGGGAGGGAGAAAAAGAGGGAGAGAAATAGCACTGGCTGCCTCTCATGTGTTCCCTACTGGGGAACTAGCCTGCAACCCAGGCATGTGACTGGAAATTGAACTAGTGACCCTTTGGTTCACAGGTCAGAGCTCAATCCACTGAGCCACACCAGCCAGGGCTACTTTTATAATTTTCAAAGAACTGTTAGTTTCTCTGTTTCTGGAAAAACACAGTCTTTTAATTTTATCCTTATGGCTACAAATAGAAAAATAAAAATAGAGGAAATAGAATTGGGTGCAAAGAATGGGTATAAGATGGCTCTGTCAGAGCCCAGGTGTGATTATTGGAGCAGGTATACTTTTTCCAAGGATGCAGTTCACCTTAGCTCAGAATATCAGTGTGCCACACAGGAGTGCTGGGAATTCTTCCCTAGTCACTGTCTCAGGATCTGTGGACAGTAACTTTCTTATTTTTCTTTAGTTGCTTGTGAACTAGAAGTTCCCCAAATGGGTAGAGAAGGAGAATCTGAAGAGCTTATCTTTAGTCTACTACCCTCTGATGAGCAAGATAAACATGTTTTAAAGAAACAGAGTTAAGATAAAAAGACAAGAGAAGAAAAAAGGAGAATTAAAAGAAGATGCATACATAGAGAGGATTAATATTATATTTCAGAGGAAGAAGTAGCAAAACAAAACCCACAAGGGTACAAAAATAGGGTCAGTGGGCCATATGATAAGAGTTTTCATAAATTATGATTTTGGCCCAGAATCAGAGCCACCAGCACATGGAAATGAGAAGTGTTCCTGCGTTATGTGCTCCTCAAAAGTTGTGCCAGGAGATCTGGAGACAAGGACTGAAAGGAGTCAAGGTACGATGCTGCATGAGGGTCATGGCACGGGTCCATAGTTACCCAGGACCCCAGGTAGAGCATGACAGGAAGTCCAGTCTATCTTAGTATGCTGTTCTCTGCCTTTTCTGGACCTGACCCTTTAAGGAAGAGCAGCGTGTTAAGAGATAATTGTAAAGTCATGTTCAACAGGATGAGCATTGTGGATTATATATGGATGTTGTAGAAATACAACTTAAAATGGCAACATCTATTTTGCTGCATTACTATATTAGTAATGACATCATAATTTTATGTAGTTATTTCCATTGCTGTCACACCTAAAATCTATGGAACCCAAGAAATCAAGATGTACTGGTACTTCTCCTAGTAAGACAATAGTGTCATTTTTTTTTTCACAACCTTACAAAGACTTTAAAGACAACTGATCATGCTACATAATTGTCAGTAGGGGAGACTTCCAATCAATTACTCTTAACGCAACACAAATTTTTGATGGATATACTCCGCATGTGTCTAATTTATGTAGCATTTTCTTATCAACGTTTTGCCATAAGATGTTATTTAATTCTCACAAAAATTCTAAGACCTAGGCAGGATTGGGCACCCATTCCTATCTGTGAGTAAGCTGAAAGAAGTAGGTATTTAGGAGTTGTGTTTTTTTTTTTTAAGTTCCATTGAGTGAAACAAAAAAAAAAAAAAGAGGAATACCCATGGCTCATCCTGGACTCCTTCTTAATTCAGGAGATTTTTAGTTCCTTCAGAAAAGAGAGAATAATGATAAACAAACAACTAAGCCCACTCCTTCTGTAGCATGAATCATCCTAGGATTGGTAACTTTGAGCTATTAATTTCTGTTTCCTCATATCTACCTCTTTTCCTAGATACTGTGCATATTGGAAACAACTCTACTTTGGGAAAACTCAAGAGGAAAAGAAGTAAGAGTGCAAAAGATTTTACTTGTTTTTGATGTTGAAATGAGGTTATTAATGCCTGAGTTTCATTATTACTATGATAAGTGAAAATAATATGATGGTCCCACAAAAAAGTCCATATCTTCATCACTGGAACCTGTACTGCATTTTCTTTGGTGGCAAAAGGGATTCTACAGATAGAATAAAACTAGGGATCTGAAAAGGGGAGTTTATTTTAGACATCTGCGTGCAACTGATATAATCAATTGGCATTAAAAACTGGAGAACAGTTTCTGGTTGTGGAGAGAGGGAGAAGTGACTTTGGGAAATGCAGAAAAACACAAAGTTGTAGCTTTGAAGATGGAGAAAATGAACGAAGATATGGGTGAATTGTAGAATTTGGAAAAGTCATGGAAATAGCTTCTCCCTGCAGTCTCCAGGAAGGAATAAAGGTCTTGAAATAGCCTTGAAAAGATACTTTGAGGCATGTGGAAATGCCACAGAAAATTACCTCTATGTGTATCTATACAGTTTTCCTGTCACCCTTTATTGAAGGTACTGTTTTTTTCCAATTGTGTATTTTTGCCTCCTTTGTCATAATTTAATTGACTATGAAATTTTGGGTTTATTTCTACCCAAGCAATCTACAGATTCAGTGCAGTCCTTACCAAAATACCCATGGTATATCATATGCAACTAGAATGAATAATACTAAAATTTATGAAACCAAAAAGACCTTGAATAGCCAAAGCAATCTTGAGAAAGAAGAAAACAAAGTTGGAGGTATAATGTGCCCTGATTTCAAACTGTACTACAAAGCTATCATAATCAAAACAATATGGTACTAGCACCAAAACAGGCACATAGATCAATGAAACAGCATAGAGATTCCAGAAATAAACACATGCTTACATGTGTTTTTAAAAAAATTTTCAAAGAAATGTCATTTCCTACAGTCTTCCAAGTGCACACACAGCAAAATATGACTGTATAATCAACCTCATGCTATTATACTGGTAGTTAAGAATTTTGCTCATGTTTGTGGATCAGGCTCTGAAAAAAATACTTGAACTCTACTGACCTATTGGGCTTTGGGAATTATAGCTCTGCATAATTAACTTTATTTGTTTATTTTTATTGTTCAGGTACTGTTGTCTCCATTTTCCCTCCACCACTTTTCCCCTACACCACCTACCTGCATCTCCCACCCACAGTCCTTCCCCCCTTTGACTTTGTCTGTGGGTCCTTTATACATTGAATAATTAACTTTATTCTCTTCTTTTTTTTAAGGAAAAAAGAAAGGGCATGCCTGGACAAGATATAGAAGGAAAGAGCAGAGAAACATACCTCAAAAAGGTAAGCAGGCAAAGGGGAGCAGTCACAACTTTGGAGTTTAGGACGGTACTGCTTCTTGTGCCCTTGTGGCCTGCACGCACCTGTGGGCTCTGACAATTTCCCTGCTACTGTGTCAGGTAGAATACAGGCTAAGACGCTGTAACAGAGAGGCCTGAAAATGCAGTGGTTTCAGCAAAATGGTTTATGTCTCATACACATCACCATCTGGACCTAATGATCCAGGCTGATAGGGAGACACTGCCATCCTCAGTACCTGGCTTCTTCACTGGGTCAAGAATTCTTATTCATTAATTTAGAAAGATGTTCCAAAGAAGGCACATGAAGAAAGAAGACTGCATGTGTACATGTGGTAAAAATATATATGCATAAACATATATATTTGTGCAAATATGTCTTTATATAAGTAAATGTTTGCTTACACATATTTACCTGTCTCTCTGTATACAATGATATAAATATGGATATATAGAAAAATTAATGGCAGTTCATCCATAAAAATATATGTAGTGGTTGTATTTGGTCATTGGTGATGTTTATATTTTTATTTGTGTTTTGTAGGTGTATGTGTGCATATTAAAAAATAGTAAGCACATTCAACTTTTGTAATAAAAATATTATTTAAATACCAACATATGCAAAGAGAAAAGCCTAGGACAATATATATGATCAGGTTAGTTGTGTTGGACTGCTGGCATTTTGTTAATTTTAGTGGAGATTTAAGAATTCTTTTTTTGAAACAATGAGGGTGGACCTGTGTTTCAGAAGTGCCACATCTTACCTCTCACAATGCCAGCATTTCATGAGACTGTTTATCCTTGGGTTTAATCAAAATCTGAAGGAGGGCTGTCTTTAGTCACTACTGGACCTCCTGAAGGGCATTCTAGATAGCCTTCTGATTCAGACATTGCTGGAGAGCTATAAACAGAAGTCCAGTAGAATTCATTTTTCAACCAAATGGGAAAGATTATATATGAAGTCTCACAATTTTGGCTCAGATTGTGCCAAGGATCCGATTATTGGGTCTGTTACCACACCTGTTCCAAGCATTGTACATGAGGACCAGCATTTCATGTTTGCGTCTAAAAATTTGGACCTTTTAGGCATGCTTGCCTGGGGCATCTCTGACTGGAGAATCTTTGATAAATGTTTCCTGAAGAATTTTGTCCCTGGAATAATAGAGCACTTTAAAAGCTATCCCCTATATCCTCCAAGCAATGTGCATGATGTTATTAGTTTTGGGTTAGATGAGAAGAAAGGATTTAATGAACTAGAGTTTCATATGGTGGCCTGAGCAGTGGCCCAGTGGTCATTTTCAGCATCCCCAGGCTGAACAGGCCAGTCTCTGTTATAGCCTGACCTACAAGGCCTGTGACAAGGCCCTTACCTGACAGCAGGTAACATCATTGCAGTCCCAGTTTAGGAAAGAGATTCAACAATGACTACATGTGACACCTTAATAGTTTAGTAAATTCATTTCTGCGGTGTGATGTTCATGGGTATGGGATGAAAAAAAAAACCCATTTGTAACTGGGAGTCCTTGCTGGACTTTTTTTTTTTTTGGTGAAAACTTTTACCTTGTGACTGTTGACTCTAAAGATACCCATGTCTTGATCATTTAAACATATAAACTATAATGTGATTGGTGACCTATGGAGTTGTGCAGTATTTGATCCTAAGTAATGACTACAAAAACAAACAAATAAAATATCATCATGTACTATAGATGCCCTATTGCTAAAGAGGTGATAGAACTTGAGTGTCTTATCAAATATATATATATATTAATCTGTCCAGAAAAAGTCCAGCCATTGTTACTATAATGAGAATGGTTTGCATGACATCAATGTAACCTGGCAGCCAAAGAGAGTGGACTGGGATACGCACACAATAACAATGAATACTTCACTGTACTAGTCAGTGGGGGTGGTAGACACCACTGAGTGAGCATGTGCACTGTGTGGCTGTGGTATTCCAAATGACTGAGTGAGTAGAGCAACGAATCTGCATCCAATTTTGCATTAAGCTTAAACATTCCTCCGTGCAAATTATTCAGATGATTCAGAAAGCCGCAGCTATGGGCAAGTAGTGATTGACAGCTTCATCATGACAACATGCCTGCTCATGCATCACATCTTGTGCAGTTTCTTGGTGAAACATCAAGTGACCTAGGTGACCCAGCCCCTCTATAGCCCAAATTTGGTGCCCTGTGACTTCTAACTTCACCCAAGACTAAAATCATCTTTGAAAGGGAAGAGATTTCAGATCATCGCTGAGATTCAGAAAAATACAACAGGGCAGCTGGTGGTGACTGGGAGAACTCTGTGAGGTCTCAAGGTCCCTACTTTGAAGGGGACTGAAGTGTCATTATCCTCTGCACAATGTTTCTTGTATCTTGTATCTTCAATAAATGTCTCTATTTTTCATAAAAAATGACACATTTGAATGATAGCAAACACTGAGATGCATAGTCATAGCCAATTAACTTACAAATAGAAGAACATTCTCTACTGCGACATCTATCAAGCCAATCCTTCGTTACTGCTTGAAACTAAGGTTTTGTAAAACTCAATTCTACCCATTTCTCTTTGCTAGCCTTCCTCTGGTAGTTTCTCTGATTATAATATCTGTTCAAACCAAGGTGGACAAAGCCCTTGGTCATATTTACTTCACTGTCACATCACTTTCTGTACAAATGTACAAATATATTTATTCAAGGTATCGTGTATAATGTGCTTCTCACCTGCGAGCCCACTGCAGGGTTTTCCTTAATGCACAGAATTTCTATTTTTTTTCCTATCTCCCCACAAAAAAGAATCCTTAAATGTCTTTACTTTTTTATTTTGGTAGTTTTTGCCTCAATTTTCTCAGAATACGTTAGTTTCTGTAATGGGAGTAATCATCATCTTGATCTCATGCATTTTTTGGAAAGACTATCAATAAATAAACTAGCAGATATATGACTGGCATCCGCGAAACATATTACATGGCTGCTTGGGATATAAACTGCTGATTTCAATAGTTTGTTTAATATTTCAGGGTTATGGAAAATAAAATAGATGGTGAGCCTAAGATTAATTCTTGGTAGTTTAAAGACTAAGGATCATATATTGTTCTTTATGCTTTAGTCAGGCTTTGAGAAAGTTACATTTAAATGGAAATTTAGAAAAACACTAATATCTGTAAAAAAAATGGCATGACTGCAACTGTGATTGTATTTTTTCATTTTTGTCAGGGAAAAGGAGAGGCAGATGTAGAATCCACTTAAGTAGTACTAACAGAGCCCTAAGGAAGAGAGTCCTGTCAAGAAGCAATAAAGGTAAGGGAATATATTTTCAATAATTATTGATCTAATTTCTTGTGCTCAAGTCTTTGTTTTTAGTAATAAATCCCTTTCCCTGATTGCTTCATATAGCTCTATTGACTGTTGAGAAAAGCATATGACTTAGTCTGTTTTCAAAATATGTCAGGGGCAGAAGGAAGACAATGTGACAAACCGTTCACTTGGTGTCTAATCTAAACCAGACCCCGGGGATCCAGGGTGCACTCTGGTGCTGCTGTCTCCACTGAACTGATAGCTTCCATGCTGGGCCCCATTTGTTGCCATATAAAGGGTATATACAACCCACAAATGATCTAGCTGACTCTTCTGTTGCACCGAGAGTCACAGGTTCCACACCACTGGTGACCCAGAGTGGTGGTCAGAAGACTTGCCCTCCCTTGAGTCTCTGGGCTTGTGTCAGCCACTTAACTACTTTTGCCTCAGTTTCTCACCTGTAAAGCAGGAGAGTGTGTTAGCACACCCATCCTTCTCAGCCCCTCCTAGTACTGACAGTCCTCTC
>PVKU01011755.1:0-40859 GCA_004027475.1 Anoura caudifer | reverse complement strand
TTTTCTTAGAAAATTCCATACTGTTTTCTATAGTGGTTGTACCAGTCTTCAATCCCACCAACAGTGCACTAGGGACCCCTTTTACCCATACCCTCTCCAACACTTGTTTGTTGCTTTGTTTATGATGGCCATTCTGACTGGTATGAAGTGATATCGCACTGTGGTTTTAACTCGCATCTCTCTGATAGCTAGCGATATCGAGCATCTTTTCATGTCTCTGGATGCTCTGTATTCCTCCTTGGAGAAGTGTGTGTTCAAGTCCTTTGCCCATTTTTTAATTGGGTTGCTTGTCTTCTTGAGTGGAGTCCTGTAAGTTCTTTATATATTTTGGAGATTAAACCCTTGTCTGAGGTATCATTGGCAAATATGTTTTCCCATGCAGTTGGTTCTCTTTTTATTTTAATACTGTTTTCTATAGCCATGCAGAAGCTTTTTATTTTGATGAGATCCCATTTGTTTATTCTGTCCTTTATGTCCATTGCTTAAGGGGACATATCACTGAAAATGTTGCTGTGTGAAATATCTGAGATTTTCATGCCTATGTTCTCCTCTAGGACTTTAATGGTGTCACAGCTTATGTTTAAATCTTTTATCCACCTTGAATTTATTTTTGTGTATGGTGTAAGTTGGTGCTCAAGTTTCTTTTTTTTTTTTTTGCATGTACCCATCCAATTCTCCCAATACCACTTGTTGAAGAGACTATTTTTACTCCATTTTATGTTGCTGCCCATTTTGTCAAATATTAATTCACCATAGAGTCTTGGGCTTATTTCTGGGCCCTCTCTTCTGTTCTAATGCTCCATGTGCCTGTTTTTATGCCAGTACCAGGCTGTTTTGATTACAGTGGCCTTGTAATACAGTTTGGTATCAGGTATTGTGACCCCTCCTACTTTGCTCTTCTTTCTCAAAATTGCAGCAGCTATTTGGGGTCATTTATGGTTCCATATAAATTTTTGAAGTGTTTGTTCTATGTCTGAAATATGCCATTGGTACTTTAATATGTATTGCATTGAATCTGTAAATTGCTTTGGGTAGTATGGACATTTTGGTGGTGTTGATTTTTTCCAATCCATGAACATGGTATGTTTCCATTTGTTTGTGTCTTGCTTGATTTCTTTCTTCAGTGTTGTGCAGTTTTCTGCATACAGATCTTTTACTTCCTTGGTTAGGTATATTCCTATATACTTTATTTTTCTTTTTGCTATATCAAATGGGATTTTTTTTCTTGATTTCTACTTCTGCTGTTTCATTGTTGGTATACAAAAATGCCTTTGATTTCTGGATATTGACTTTGTATGCCGCTATTTGGCCAAATTAATTTATTAGGTGGAGCAGCTTTTTGGCTGAGTCTATAGGATTTTCTATGTATACTATCATGCCATCTGCAAACAATGATAGTTTTGTTTTCTCCTTTCAATTTGGATGCCTTTCATTTCCTTTTCTTGTCTAATCACTGTGGCTAAGACCTCTAGTACTACATTGAATAGAAGTAGTGAAAGTGGACACCCTTGTCTTGTTCCTGATCTTAGTGGAAAAGATTTTAGTTTTTGCTCATTAAATGTGATGTTGGCTGTAGGCCTCTCGTATATTGCCTTTATTATGTTGAGGAATGCTCCCTCTATTCCCACTTTGCTGAGTGTTTTTATCCTAAATGGTTGCTGTAACTTATCAAGTGTTTTTTCTGCATCTATTGATATGATCATGTGATTTTTGTCATTGCTTTTGTTTAGGCGATGTATTACATTTACTGATTTGCAAATATTGAACCATCCTTGCATCCCAGGGATGAATCCCACTTAGCCATGGTATATGATCATTTTAATGCATTGTTGGATGCGGTTTGCCGATATTTTGCTGAGGATTTTAGTGTCTGTTCATCAGTGATATTGGCCTGAAGTTTTGTTTCTTTGTTGTGTCTTTATCTGGTTTTGGGATTAGGATGATGTTGGCTTCATAAAGAGAGTTTGGGAGTCTTCCTTCATTTTAAATTTTTTGGAATAGTCTGTGAAGGATAGGGGTTAGCTCTTCCTTAAATGCTTTGTAGAATTCTCCTGTGAAACTATCTGGTCCAGGGCTTTTGTGTGTTGGGAGTTTTTTGAGTACTGCTTCTATTGCATCTGTTGTTATTGGTTGGTTCAGGCTTTCTGCTTCTTCTTCATTGAGTTCTGGAAGATTGTATTTTTCTAGAAACTTGTCCATTTCACCTTGTTTTTGAAATTTCTTGACATATAATTCTTCTTAGTAATTTCTTACAATCCTTTGTATTTCTGTAGTGTCAGTTGTAATCTCTCCTCTTTCATTTCTGATTGTGTTTATTTGGGTCCTTTCTCTTTTTTTTTCTTGATGAGCCTGCTTAAAGGCTTTTCAATTTTGTTTATCTTTTCAAAGAACCAGCTCCTGGATTCATTGATCCTTAGAATTGTGCTTTTAGTTTCTGTGTCACTTAATTCTGCCCTGATCTTGGTTATTTCCTCCTTCTACTTGCTCTGGCTGTCTTTGTTGTTGTTCCTCTAGTTCTTGTAGGTGTAGGGTTAGGTTATTTATTTGAAATGTTTCTATCTTTTTTTGGTAGGCCTGTGTCACTATGAACTTCCCTCTGAGGACTGCCTTTGCTGTGTCCCATAAGTTTTGGGTTGTTGGGAGTTCACTTTCATTTGTTTCCAGAAACTTTTTGATTTCTTCCTTAATTTCATTCTTGACCCATTCATTATTTAATAGCATGCTATTTAATTTCCATGATTTTGAGTGTTTTGGGTTTTTACCCTTGTGGTTGATTTCTAGTTTTAGTCCCTTGTGGTTGGATAAAATGCTTGGTATGAATTCAATTTTCTTGATTTTCTTGAGGCTTGTTTTGTGTCCTATCTTGTGGTCTATCTTTGAAAATCTTCCATGTACATTTGAAAAGAATGTGTATTTAGTTTCTTTGGGATGAGGGGATATATATATAATCAGTTAAGTCCATTTTATGTAGAGTGTTGTTCAATGCCACAATATCTTTGTTGATATTTTGTTTAGAATATCTGTCCATTTTTGACAGTGGGGGGTTGAAATCCCCTACTATAATTGTGTTGCTGTCAATGTCTTTCTTGAAGTCCTTTAAGGTTTTCTTTATGTATTTGAGTGCTCCTATGTTGGGTGCATATATATTTACAATGTTTATATCTTCTTGGTGAATTCTTCCCTTGAGTATTATCAAGTGACGTTCTTGGTCTCTCTTTATGGCCCTTCTTTTGAAGTCTGTTTTGTCTGATATAAATATTGCTCCCCTGGCTTTTTTTTTTTTTTCCTGTCCACTTGCTTGGAAAATTTGTTTCCAACCCTGCACTTTGAGTCTGCATAGGTCTTTTGTCCTGAGGTGGGTCTCTTGTAGGCAGCATATGTGTGTGTCATGCTTTCTTATCCATTCAGCTATTCTATGCCTTTTCATTGGAGCATTTAATCCATTTACATTTAAGGTTATTATTGATAGTTACTGATTCATTGCCATTTTTGCACCTACGATCCTCTCTCTGTCTCTCTCTTTCCCTTCCTTTCCTTAAAGCAGTCCCTTTAGCATTTCTTGAAGAACTGGTTTGGTAGAGGTGTATTCTTTTAGACTTCTTTTGTCTGGAAAGCTCCTTCTTTGCCCTTCTATTTTGATTGAAAGCCTTGCTGAGTAAAGTAGTCTTTGTTGCATGCCTGTGGTTCTCACTACTTGGAATATTTCTTGCCATTGTCTTCTGGCTTGGAGTGTTTCCATTGAGAAGTCAGCTGCTAACGTTATCAAGGCTCCCTTTTATGTTACTTCCTTTTTCTCCCTTGCTGCCTTTAAGATTTTCTCTTTGTCTTGGAATTTTGCCATTTTCATTATGATATGTCTTGAAGTGGGCCTCTTTGGGTTCCTCTTGAGTGGGACTCTTTGTGTTTACTGGATTTGTATGACTTTTTCTCTCATCAAATTAGGGAAGTTTTTCATCATTACTTTTTCAAATAAGTTTTCTATCCCTTGCTGTTCTTCTTCTCCTTCTGGAATCCCTATTTTACAGATATTATTATGTTTCATATTGTCTTGCATTCCTCTTAATCCCTCTTCATTCTTTCTGAGCCTCTTTTCCTTTTCTTGCTCTTTGTGGGTGTTTTTTTCATACTTTGTCCTCCAACTCACTGATCCAATCTTCTTCTTCATTGATTCTGCTTTTCATTCTTCTATTGTGTTCTTCCGTTCAGAAATTGTATTCTTCATTTCCTCTTGGCCCTTGTTGATAGTTTCTATTTCCTTTTTCATATTGATATAGTTTTCAGTGAGTTCATTGTAGCTTCCCTGTAGTTTCTGGTAGCTCATTGAGAGCTCATTGAGCTTCCCGACAACCATTGCTTTGAAGTCAATATCTGATAGTTGAGTTTCCTGTTTCATTTAGCATTCTTCCTGGGGCTTCCTCCTTTCTTTTAATTTGGGCATGGTTTCTTTGTTTCCCATTGTTTGTGAGACTCTTCTTTTCAGCCTCAGCTTCTTAAATTGATCTGTTCTGGCACCTTGGGTTTATGGTGTGAACTTCTGTGGTACAATACCTGTGAGATTCAGTGGTGCCGTCTCCTTCATGTATCCTGCTGTTCACAGCTTCCACTGTTTCAGCTGTTGGGATGCCCCCTCTTTGGGTCCAACTCTGTTTTTTTCACAGTTCCAGGTTGTTGGGTTTTTTTTTTTTTTTGTCTCACCTAGGATCATGCTTTTAAGCTCTGGGTCTTCCACAAATCCCCCTCCTCCAGTCCCAGGGCTGCCTCCAGTTGCAGGACTGCCTCTGATCCTGGTCCTAGGTCCACCTCTGGTTGCTCGGCTATCTTAGGTCCCAGCGCCATATCCAGTTTTAAAATTTATTATTTCAAGAAAAGTAAAAGCACAACTGAAACACAAGAAAAAGTTTGGAGCAGTGTATGGAGAAGGCGCTGTGACTGATGGAGCATGTCAAAAGTGATTTGCGAAGTTTTGTGCTGAAGAGTTCTCACTGGATTTTGCTTCATGGCCTGGTAGACCGATTGAAGTTGATAGTGATCAAATCAAGACATTAATTATTAAGAACATTCAATGTTGTACTATGTAGGAGATAGCCAACATATTCAAAATATCCAAATCAATAAAATTATTGGTACAAATGAAAATTATGTCTTTTATTTTATGGAAAAAAAAACATAGAGAGTTTTTGGCCAATGTAATCCATGAAACAGTGTTCCTCTGCAACTGCAGTGCATCTCACATGTATATAAAAATTATCTCAAATGGGTGAGTGTTAATATTCAAAGATATGGAAATACACACATTCTAAATTTTTGACAGTGATTCTGGGAGATGGGAGAGTCAAATTAGGAGGACTGATGGAAGTCAGACCAGCAAAGTCCTTCAGTCTCTCTGGAAAAGAGGGCTGGCTGCCATGACCTTGGGGCCCCCAGACCTGGATTCTGTGATTCCTGACTATGACTCCAATTGCTCCACAGTCCTTCAGACAACACTAAGGGGAGGTCAGGCCTCACTGTCTCCACAGTGGGGTAAGGCTACCTTACCTGCAAAAGCTTCATTATCTTTGAGCAGAATACTAAGAGCCGGCATCCAGCTAAATAGCTAAAGTCCTGGCTGCGGAGACTCTCAAGGGTTTCCATAGCCAAGAAATGCTCCCGCAGATGGATAGGCCACTCCAGGAAGTGAGGGGTGTCCCCAAGTTTCAGAGTTTGGGGGAGGAAAGTTTTGGAGATGAAAGATGATCAGCCCTAAAATGTATCCAAAATTGTTGTTCCTCACTGAGCTCAAACTGTAGGAGGCCTATGGGTTCTCTTTTGTGGAGGAGACAGCTTGCTCACAGGGGCTGGATCCTGGAGAATAGGGAGCAAGGGACCCATGCTGAGACCCTGAGAGGCCATCAGGAGAGGCCCTGTTATTAATGTGTTGACAGAGCCATTGTTTCAGACAAGCCTGAGCGGGGGAAAGTGATGGCTCAGCAGACCAGGCAGCACAGGATCTGTCCTGGCTCCTGGCTATCTACTGAAGAAGAAGAGCTTCAAGGGGAAGGGTCAAGGTGATATATAAATAGAGTGATGAACAAATAGCTTTGTCAGGTGCCTATAACATTGTGTCCTAAGGCACTTGGAAACAGGTTGCAAGATGAGCCATTTAACCATTAGTCACAACCCAAGATCTTGTTGTATTCTGCAAAGGGGACATGCACTCTGTCCAGACGCCAGGTATGGACTGGCCAGTATGGAGGAAATCTCGAGGCTTTCCCTGGAGAGGAAAAGAGAAGGATCAAGAGAAACCAAAAATGTCAGGCATCACATGGCCCCACAGGAACTACTGTGGCATCACCCTGATTAGAACTACTCACTTGGAAATATTAAGAATAGAGGGCAGGGCCCTGGCTAGTGTGGCTCAGTGGACTGAGTGCCAGCCTGCAAGCCAAAGGACTGATGGTTTGATTCCCAGTCAGGGCACATGTCTGGGTTGTGGGCCAGGTCCCCAGTAGGGGGCTCATGAGAGGCAACCACACATTGATATTTCTCTTCCTTTCTTCCTCCTTTCCTTCCCCTCTCTAAAGATAAATAAATAAAATCTTTAAAAAATAAAATAGAGGGCAGAAAAAAGTTAAAAGGAAGTTTTGGGTTCAGCACAGAAAGAATTTAGAACTGGAAGCAAGGGAAGCAATTTACAAGCAAGTCTCACATACGTCCTTGCATTGACACTTCCATCCTGGCTGGCCATGCTTCAGCCACAGTGGCCATCTGTCAGCATTTCTGATGAGCCAAGCCTCTTCCTCCAATGAATCTTCAGACTCAGCATCAGAAGAGTCTGTGTTTCCACCCCTGGGATTACTTTACATACATCACACCCAGCAGTCTGCTTTCTTCATGGAGACAGGGCCTTTCTGCAGTCTTCACTAGTACAGTGCCTGGAACACAGGAAGCCCCCAGTGCATTAATCTAAACTAAACAATCACCCTATAAGATGAGAATAACATTTTTGGACAATAAACTGAAACTCCGGTATTTTGTTTTGTTTTGTTTTGTTTTGTTTTTTCTAATACTAAGTGCAAGAACTGTGAGTTGTCCCAGACCTTCTGATACTAAGTTTCTTTCATATGCTGCATTCTTGAAGTTAAGTAAGATCCTAAATTGGGTGGGATTGACCTAGCCATTTTTGTTTGACCCATGCCAAAAGTTCCCATGCAGGTGTCTTCTGATGCAGCACTGGAAGAGACAGTGGGAGTCAGTGCCAGGCTGTGGGCACTTCAGGTTGTGGGGGACCATGTGCAGCCCCAACTCCCCTGCTCTTCTTTAGAGCAGGCTCTTCCAGCAGTGTGAATGTCCACTGGGAGCCACAAGGATTTGTTGCATTTGGGAAGCAGCAGATAAGAACTACTGATACCTGCATTCACTATGCACCAAACACCCTTCTAAGCACTTTACAAAGTATGTTAGTTGCCTCCAAGATGGCCCTCAGGCTCTGAGACAGTGTGTGCCTTATGAGGTTACAATTTAAAAACATTTCAGCTTCCCTTGTTCTCTTTGGATGCTCACTCTAAAAAAAAGAAGTTGCTATGCTGGGAGGACACTCAAGCTTTCACAGAAGGCCCCTAAACAACTTGCTCACCATGTGAATGAGTCCTTGTGGAAGATGATCCCTCAGTTGAACCACTGGATAATTGCAGCCTAGGCTGACATGATTGCAACCCCCTGAGACAAACCAGAAATAACCTTATAGCCAAGACTTGCCCAAATTTCTGACCAAAAGAAACCATGGAAGATGATAAACTATTTATTAAGTTTATTGGGGGTAACATTTGTTAATAGGATCATATAGATTTCAAGTGCATATTTCTATGACACATGACCTGTATATTGCATTCTGTTCCCACCACCCAAATTCAATTGATTTTTCATCATCATGTATTTGGCCCACTTTACCTTTTACTACCCCCTAACCCTGCTTCTCTCTGGTAACTACTGTCTACTATCTGTGTCTATGAGTTTAATTTTATATCCCACATATTAATGAAATCTTATGGTTCTTAGCTTTTTCTGACAGATTTATTTCACTTAGCTTGCTATTCTCAAAGTCAATCCATGTTGCCACAAATAGCAATATTTCATCCTCTCTTATGGCTGAGCAGTATTCCATTGTAAATATGTACATCTTCTTTATCCAATCCTTTTTGGAAAGACACTCTGGTTGTCCCTATGTCTTGGCCACCATGAATAATGCTGCAATGAACATAGGTGTGTAGAGATCTTTGTGAACAAATGTTTTCAAGTTTCTCCCCTAAGAGAGGGGTTGCTGGGTCATATGGTAACCATATTCTTAATTTTTTTGAGGAGCTTCCATACTGTTGTCATTGTACCATAGTGGTTGTACAAGTTTATATTCCCACCAGTTGTGAATGAGGGTTCTTTTTTCTTCACAACCTCTCCAACATTTATTACCTGTCTTATTGATAATAGCCATTCTAACAGGTTTGAGGTGGTATCCTGTAGTTTTGATCTGCATTTCCCTAATAGCTAATGAAGTTGAAATCTTTTCATATCTCTGTTGGTCATTTGTATATCTTCTTGAAAGAGTTGTCTGTTTGCATCCTCTGCCCATTTCTTAATTGGATTGTTTTGTTTCTTTGTTTGGTGTTGAGACATATGAGTTTTTAATACATTTTGGATATTAAACCCTTGTTGGACCTGTTGCTTGCAAGTATCATCTCCCATTTGGTTGGTTGCCATTTTGTTTTGTTGTTGGTTTCTTTTGCTATACAGAAACTTTTTAGTTTGATATAGTCCCACTAATTTAGTTTTGCCTTTAATTCCCTTGCCTTTTGGATCAAATTTATAAAATGTTCTCTATGACCAATGTCCATAAGTGTAGCACCTATGTTTTCTTCTATGTAAGTTACTGTGTCAGATCTTATATATAGGTCTTTGATCCATTTTGAATTGCTTTTTTGTACATAGGGACAAACTATAATCTAATTTCATTATTTTCCATGTAGCCTTTCCATTTTACCACCACCATTTATTTAAAAAGTTTTCTCCGTTGTATGTTTTTGGCTCCTTTGTCAAAAATTATTTGCCCATATACATATGGC
This sequence comes from Anoura caudifer, assembly GCA_004027475.1. Lineage (NCBI taxonomy): Eukaryota > Metazoa > Chordata > Mammalia > Chiroptera > Phyllostomidae > Anoura > Anoura caudifer. The sequence goes on along the minus strand of PVKU01011755.1, from coordinate 31,767 downwards.
TTTATTTCTGGGCTCTCAATTTTCTCTCAGTTCTGTTCCATTACTCTATGTATCTGTTTTCCTGTCAATACTATGTTGTTTTGATTATCATAGCTCTGTATTCTTAATTTTAGTTTTGGTATAATTTGAAGTCATGTAGTGTAATAGCCCCAGCTTTGTTCTTTTATTCCTTAGGATTTCTTTGGCTATTTAGGGTCTTTGCTGGTTTTATACAAATTGATCATTGTTGTTCAATTTCTTAATAATAACATTGGGATTTTGATGGAGATTGCATTAAATCTGTATATTGTTCTGGGTAATATGGACATTTTAAGTATATTGAGTCTTCCAACTCATGAACACAGGATATCTTTCCATTTCATTGCATCTTTTTTAATCTCTTTTAATAATGCTTTGAAGTTTTCAGTATATAGGTCTTTTATATCCTTTGTTAAATTTATTCCTAGGTATTTTATTCTTGTGGTTGCAATTGCAAAAACAATTGTATCTTTATTTCTTTTTCTGAAATTTTATTGTGAATATACAGGAAAGCAATGGATTTTTATACACTGATTTTGTATCCTGCAACCTTACTGTATTTGTTTACTGTTTATAATAGTTTTTTATGGAGTTTTTAGGGTTTTCTATATACAGAATCATGTCGTATGCAAAAAAATGACACTTTTACTTCTTCCTTCCCAATTTGAATGCCATTTATTTCTCTTTCCTGCTTGATTGCTCTGGCCAGGATTTCCAGAATAATGTTTAACAAGAGTGGTGAGAGTGGGCATCCTTGGCTTGTTCCTGAAAGGAAAAGCTTTCAGTTTTTCACCATTGAGTATAATATTAGCTGAGGGTTTGTCATATATGGCCTTTATTATGTTGAGGTACTTTCTGTCTATATACATTTTATTGAGTGTTTTAATTATAAATGGATGTTGTATCTTATCACATTTTTTCTGCATCTAATGATTAGATCAATGACTTTTATTCTTTGTTTTGTTAGTGTGGTGTATTACACTGATTGATTTGTGTATGGTGAGCCCTCCTTTGCCCCTGGAATAAATCCCAATTTAACACAGTGTATTATTTTTTTAATGTATAGTTGTATTTGACTTGCTAGTATTTTGTTTAGGATTTTTGCATCTGTCTTCAGCAGAAATATTGGTCTGTAGTTTTCTTTTTTTGTGTTTTCCTTGCCAGGTTTTGGTATCTAGGTTTTGTTGGCCTCACTAAATGTATTAGGAAGTATTGCCTCTTCTTTAATTTTTTTGAGTTTGGGAAGGATAGGTATCAAATCTTTTTGAGTGCTTGGTATAATTCACTAGTGAATTATACATTATCCTGGACTTTTATTTTGGGGGAAGCTTTTGATGGTTCTCTCAATTTCCTCACTGTTGATCAGTCTGTTTAAATTTTCCAGTTGTTCATGATTCAGTCTAGGAAGGTCATATATTTCATGATTCAGTCTAAGAAGTTTATATATTTCTTACCCATTTCTTGTAGGTTATTGAATTTGGTGGCATATAGTCTTTCATTGTGTTCTAATATGATCCTTTGTATATCTGTGATCTCCGTGGTTTCTTTTTCTCCTTAGTGAGTCTAGCTAGGGGTTGTCAATTTTATTAATCTTTTCAAAGAACCAGTTCTTTCTTGTATTAATTTCATATAGTCTTTTTGATCTCTATTTTATTCAATTCTGCTCTCATTTTTATTTCCTTCCTTTTGCTGACTTTGGGGTGTTTTTTATTTCTTTTTCTAGTTCTTTAAGATGTAATTGACACAGATCCTGGTTCATGGGGTCTGCCATCATGGATGAGACATGAGACAAATTCACATGGACTACTGAGTCCTGTGGAGGAAAAGAGACAGCACAGCTACTCTCTCAAGAGAAGAGTGCCCCAACACTTGCCCTGGCAGGTTTTTATTGGGTTTCAATTTTCACAGGAATACAGGTAAAGTTCATTAATCATTGTCAGGCAGTAGGGACCAAACAATAGATAGCATGCAAAGAACTCTAAGGGCCTATTCTGATTCAGGGTCTGTTAGCTAAAGGGCTACAAAACTTTGGAAAACAAACTCATTTACTGCTTGGACCCTTATTATTTAATTGAGAGCATTCTTAGCAAAGCAGGTTTCATAGGATTTTACACATTCTTTCTCAGGCTCAATCACCCAGGGAACCCACCCTATCTAGCACAGCACTGCACCACCCTCTGTCATTGTTTCAGCCTTAAGTCCGGCAGAGTAAGCAAGGCAACCAAGAGATTAGGAGACTTCTCACAGACAGAATGAGGACTCAGGTGATGTCAGGATAGCTGAGGGGCGAGGGTCCATAACCCCCTTTTGCTATAGCCCCCCAGGTCCTTCCTTGGGGCCTCTACATAATTGTGTCTGGCTTAGGTCATTCCCGCCTTCGGGAATCTTACCCGCCATGGGCTAACGGATCAAGCATTGGAGGCCAGTTATGGATGAAGTAAAAGAAGCAGAAGTGGCACTCCTGCCAGGGAAATAAGCTTTGTTTCCTTAGTGGCTTATGGTCTGAAGGTCGCTCACTCAGCTTTAGCCATGGGGGGATTACAACTCCTGAAACCAGGCAGGGCAGTTCCCAACAGTAGTGTTAGGTTGTTCATTTGGGACTTCTCCTGTTTCTTCTTATAACATGAGCTTCCCTCTTATTACTGGTTTTGCTGCACACCAGAAGTTTTGATATGTTGTATTGCCATTCCAATTTTTCCTATATATCTTTTGATATGAACTTTTATTTCTTCTTTGACCTTGTCATTTTTTAGTAGTATGTTGCTTAATCTCTATGTATTTGAGAGTTTCTTTGCTTCTTTTTGGAGTTGATTTTTAATTTCAAAACATTTTTGTTAAAGAATATGCTTGGCATAGTATCAATTTTCTTGAATTTGTTGAGTCTAATTTTATGACCCAACATATAGTCTATCTTTGAAAATGTTCCATATGCACGGAAGAAGAATGTAAAATCTGATGTTCCAGGTTGAAAAAGCTCTGCATTTATAAACGTCCTTTATGTTCATTTTGCCTAATGTGTCACATAAGGTTGATATTTTTATTGATTTTCTGTTTAGATTATCTATCCAGAGCTGTTAATGGAGTATTAATTCCCTAACTATGATTGTGTTTTTGCCAGTTTCTCTTTTTAGTTCTATTAGTAGTTGTTTTATATATTTTGGTGGTCTCTGATTGGGTGCCTATATACTGAGAAGAGTTATGTCTTCTTGATGTAGTGTCTCCTATGTTACTATAGAATGTCCACTTTTGTCTCTTAATAACTTTATTATCTTGAAATCTACTTTGTCATATATAAGTTTGGCTATACATGCTTTTCTATGGATGTTATTTGCTTAGAGAATCATTTTCCACCCTTTCACTTCAAGTCTATCTTTGTCTTTGCAGCTTAGATGTATCTACTGAAGACAGCATATGATTGGGTTTTGTGTTTTATCCAATCTGCTACTCTGTGCTTTTTTATTGGTGAGTTCAAGTCTATTTACATTTAGGGTAATTATTGGTGTATTAGGATTTCCTATGACCATTTTCTTTTATTTTCTGGTAGCTATGTGCCTCGATGGGTTCCTTTCCTTTTTGTATTTCTGTCTGTTGTTTTCTTTTGTGGTATTTTGTACTTCTTCCTTCTGTTTCCTCTTTTTTTGCAAAGTTACATGCCTTTGTTTTGGGGGGGGGGTGTGTGCATGTGTGTGTGTGTGTGTATGGTTATCATCAGGTGTATAAAAAAGTTTCATATATAGTAGTCCTTTTTCTTTTGAATACATCTGATCTTCATCTTCTTTTGCAAATTCAGACCTGTATCCCTTCTCCTTTCATATTTTTTGTTGTAACAATTATCCTTGTTTAAACTGAAAGTTCTTTGGTGATCTTATTCATAATTTTATGACATTTTGTTCTTTATTTCAGTTAGAATAACCCCCTTGAGTATGTCCTGCCATGGGGGTCTTCTGGTGATAAACTTCCTCTGCTTCTTTATGTTTGGAAGAGTCTTTATTTTTACTTCATATCTAAAGGATAGCTTTTATGGACATATTATTCTTGAATTGTTAATTTCTCTTTTTCAGTAGTTTGAATATTTAGCTCCACTCTCTTCTAGCTTATAAAGTTTCTGCTGAAAAGTCCAGTGATAACTAATGGACTTTCGTTTATAGGTTACTTTCTTCTTTACTCTGGCTGCCATAAGAATTTATTCTTTGTCATTAATTCTTGACAGTTTTAATAAAATGTGCCTTGGAGAAGATCTGTTTGGACTGAGGTAATTAGCTGTTTTGTTTGTTTCTTGGATTTGAGGAGCTAGCTCTTAGCATAGGTTTTGGAAGTTCTCATCATTTATTTGTTTGAATAGGCTCTCTGTTCATTTCTCTCTTCTTCTGCCAGTATGCCTATTATTCTTATATTGCTCTTGCTGATGGAGTCACAGTTCTCATAGAGTTTTCTCATTTTTTATGCTCAAGTCTCTCTGTTCTTCACTCTCTGTTATTTCTATATTTCTAGCTTCAACTATTACTAATTCTTTCTATCATATGGTCTGCTCTATTTCCTATGCCTGCCAATTCATTTTTGATGTTCTTGATCTTTTTTATTAAGTTCATCTCCAGAATTTCTATTTGGTTATTTTTTAAAGTTTTAATATCTTTGGTAAAGCACTTGTTTTGTTCATTGATTTGTCTTTCTGAGCTCATTAAACAGGCAGTCTGTATTTTCTTGCCTCTCACTGAGCTTTTTCAGAACTGTAATTTCAAATTATCTGTCATTATCACATTAAAGGAGTCATTTCTTCAGTTGTATTATATTCACCATAATACCTGTAATAAAAATGGCAAGTTGAGCCACATCTATAGCATCAGTGCTATCATCCATCACTAAAGCATAAAATTTAATATGTATTGCATTGAATCTGTAAATTGTTTTGGGAAGTATGGATATAAAATTTAAAATTAGCACTTTACTCTCCAAACTTCTTTCAATAGATTTTCCAGTTGCTTAAATTTGCCTGGCTATAGTCTGGTGAGACAAACTGATTTTAGAAATATCCCCCTTTTCTTCAGGGCAAATTATATCTGCCATGTTTTCTAAACATTGCTTAATAAACTTACCATCAGTAAATGGTTTTGACTTTTCTGCTATTAAATATGCTGTCATGTAACTAGCTTTTACAATGGAATCCACTTTAAGTTGTAACTTTGAAAAATTTTTCATTGTGAAAACAAAGTTTTTCTCAGTTCCACTATTTTGTCCTTATGACACCATCCTTCATATGCATTGAATTTGGCAGCATGTTTTTGCATATAATGCCTTTTCAAATTATAGTCTTTGAAAACATGCACAAATTCCCTATGAATTAAGCATAGTGCCTTACTACTTGCCTTGCGAAAAAAGTAATCACCTGTCCAGTTTTCATTGAACAATCTTCCTTTGCCCATAACTTTTTTTTTTTGAGGGGGGTCCTTTTTTCTTTTGAGACAATGTAAAAGCCATGCTGGGGCTAAAAAAATAATAGACAAGGAAGTTTCTTTACTTTTATTATGAAAATTAATTCGGAAAGTAAAAAGCAAGGTTTCAGCCCTTCCACAGCCCTCTCTGCACCCAATGTAGGGCAAGTCAGAGGACCAAATTTAAAGCATGACAGGCAATGTGTGAGGTTCCATAGAGGTGTGGAAATAGCTTTAATAATAAAAAAGAATACTTACCTGACTTCTAAATAACATTAAACACCTAACATTGCAATGGTAGGTTGAAATATTATTAATAATCAGTGTCTTGCCAAGTCACCATGAGCACATGTAACATCTGATGGTGTTGATTCTACAGTCTGCATTTGGAAGATAACACACTGGAAGCTTCACACTGCCATAAAACTGAAGCCACACATGCTTACAAATAGCAAAGTGTACTTGTGTTTATTTTACATGACATTGCAGCATGTACTCATATAAAAATCTCATAATGTTTTAACTAAATTTACAATTTTGTGTTGGCCCACATTCATAGCCATCCTGGACCATATATGGCCTGCATACCATAGGTTGGATACCTACTGCTTTAGAGGGAATCAACAGTACATTAGGTGAAGCAGAGGATCAGATCAGCAATTTGGAAAGCAAGGTAGCAGGAAACACCCAGTGAGAACAGTAAAAAGAGAAAAAGAATAAAAAAATGACAGTTTAAGAGGCCTCAGGACAACATCAAGAGTACCAGCATTCATATCATATAAGTACCAGAAAGAAAAGAGAGAAAAGAATTGAAAACCTATTTGAAAAAATGACAGAAAACTTCCCTAAACTACTGCAAGAAACAGACATACAAATCCAGTCACTACAGAGAATCCCAAATAAAATGAACTCAAAGAGGCTCACACCAACACATCATAATTAAAATACCACAGGTTAAAAACAAAGGGAGAATCTTAAAAGCAGCTAGAGAAAAGCAGTTAGTTACCTACAAGAGAACTCCATAATACTGTCAGCTTATTTCTCAACAGAAAGTTTGTAGGCCAAAAGGTATTAGCAAGAAATATTCAAAGTGATGTAAAGCCTAGACCTACAACCAAGATTACTCCACCCAAGAGGGCTTTTATTTAGTATCCAAAGAGATATATAGAGCTTCCCAGATAAGAAAAAGTTAAAGGAATTCATCACCACAAAGCAGTATTTTAAAACAGTTAAAGAAAATTTTTGAAGGAGAAAAAGTAAGATATAAATAAAATAATAAAATGGCAATAACTACATATTTACTAATAATTAGTTTAAATGTAAATAGATTAAACATTCCAATAAAAATACATAGGATAGCCAAATGGATAAAAAAAAAAGGATCATACATATGCTGCCTATTAGAGACCTACTTCAATCAAAAGACACATGAAGACTGAAAGAAAAGGGATAGAAAAAGATGTTTCATGAATATAGAAATAAAAAGTTAGGGTAGCAATACTTATATCAGACAAAATAAACTGTAAAAAAAAAAAAGGCTATAGCAAGAGACAAAGAAGAACCCAGCAATTCCACTTCTAGATATTTATCTGAGACACAAAACACTAATTTGAAAAGACTTACATATCTGTATCTTTTCTTTATTGTTCAAGTACACTTGTTTCCATTGTTCCCCCACCACACACCCCTACTGCACCCATTCTCACCTCCCCCTATCTATCCTACTCCCCTTTTGGCTTTGTCTATGTGTCCTTTATATATGTTCCTTAATGAACCTTCCACTCTTTCCCCCCATTATCCCTACCCCCCTTATCATACGTTACTGTCAGTTTGTTCTTTACTTCAACATATTTAGTTATAGTTTGCTACCCCATCATCCCCCTACTCCCTCCACTATGATCACTGACAGTTCGTTCCTTATTTCCATGTCTCTAATTCTATTTTGCTCACTCATTGTTTTTTTTTTTATTAAGTTACACTTATAGGTGAAATCATATGGTATTTGTCTTTCACCACCTAGCTTATTTCACTTAATATAATGCTCTCCAAATCCATCCACACTGTTGCGAAGGGTAGGAGTTCCATCTTTCTTTCTGCTGCATAGTATTCCATTGTGTAAATATACCATGGTTTTTTGATCCACTCTTTTACTGATGGGCATTTAGGTTGCTACCTGCACTTGGTTATTGTAAATTGTGCTATTATAAACATTAAAGTGCATAGGTGGTTTAGAACTGGTGTTTCTGGATTCTTGGGATATAATCTCAGCAGTGGTACTACTAGGCCAAAAGAGAATACAGTTTTTATGTCCCCATACTGAGCAATTTCCATACTGTTTCCACAGTGGCTGCACCAGTCTGCATTCCCACCAAAAATGTACTAGGGTTCCCTTTTCTCCACAACTTCACCAGCACTTGTAGTTTGTTTATTTGTTTATGATAGCCATTCTGACTGGTGTGAAGTGGTATCTCATTGTGGTTTTGATTTGCATCTCTCTGATGCCTAGTGATGCTGAGTATCCTTTCATATCTCTAGGCCCTCTATTTGTTCTCCTTGGAGAGCTGTCTAGTCAGGTCCTTTGCCCATTTTTAATTGGATTGTTTGTCTTCCTGGGGTGGAGTCCTGTTAGTTCTTCATATATTTTGGAGATCAAACCCTTGTCTGAGGTATCATTGACAAATATATTTTCCCATATGGTTGGTTCCCTTTGAATTTTACTAATGTTTTCTTTAGCTGTGCAAGACTTTTATTTTGATGAAGTGCAATGTATTTATTCTTTCCTTTATTTCCCTTGCTCTAGGGGACATATTGGTGAAATATAGCTGCATGGAATACCTAAGACATTGCTGCCTAAGTTCTCCTCTAGGACTTTTGTGTGTTGTGACTGATATTTAAGTCTTTTACCTACTTGAGTTCATTTTTGTGTATAGTATAAGTTGGTGGTCAGGTATCATTTTATGCATATAGCTGTCCAGATCTCACAACACCATTTGTTGAAGAGTCTATTTTTACTCCATTTTATTCTCCTGCCCCCTTTGTCGAATATTAATTGAACATAAATACATGAGCTTATTTCTAGGCTCTCTATTCTGTTCCATTGATCTATGGGCCTGTTCTTATCCTAGTACTATACTGTTTTGATTACAGTGGACTTGTAATATAGTTTGATATCAGGTACTGTTATGCTTCCTACTGTGTACTTCTTTCTTAAAATCGATGAGGACATTTGATGCCATTTACTGTTTGATACAAATTTTTGAAGTGTTTGTTCTATATCTGTGAAATGTGTCATTGGTATATTAATGTGAATTGCATTGAACCTATAAATTGCTTTGGATAGTATGGACATTTTGATTATGTTAATTCTTCCAACCCATGAACACGGTATATGCTTCCATTTGCTCCTGTTTTCCTTGATTCTTGTCTTCAATGTTGTGTAGTTTTCTGAATACAGGTCTTTTACCACCTTGGTAAGGCTTATTCCTAGGTACTTTATTTTTCTTGTTGCTTTAACAAATTGGATATTTTCCCTGAATACTTATTCTGATATTTTGTTGTTGGTGTACAAAAATGACTTCAGCTTTGGTTAGTGTGGCTGATTGGATTAAGTGCCAGACTGTGAACCAAATGGTTGCCTGTTCAATTCCCAGTCAAGGGTACCTGCCTGGGTTGCAGAACAGGTCCCCAGTTGGGGACACATGAGAGGAAACCACACATTGATGTTTTCCTTCCTCTTTTTCTCCCTCCTCCTCTCTAAAAATATATAAATAAATAAAAACTTTTTAAAAATGCCTTTAATTTCTGAATATTGACTGTGTATCCCACTGTTTTGCCAAGTACACTTATTAGGTTGAGGAGTTTTTTGTTTTGGGTTTTTTTGTTTGTTTGTTTTTTGTTTTTGTGTGTGTAGTCTACAGGATTTTCTATGTACACTATCATGTCATCTGCAAACAATGACAATTTTGCTTCCTCATTTCTAATTTGGATGCCTTTTATTCTTTTGTCTAATCTCTGTGGCTAGGACTTCCAATACTATGTTGAATAAAAGTGGTGAAAGCAGGCATCCTTGTCCTATTCCTGATCTTAGTGGGAAAGCTTTTAGTTTTCGCCCTTTGAGTATGATGTTGGCTGTAGGCTTTTCATATGCCTTCATTATGTTGAGGTATACTCCCTCTATCTCACTTTGCTGAGTGTCTTTATCATAAATGAGCTGTACCTTAAAAAGGTTTTTTTGCATCTATTGATATGATCATTTGGTTTTTGTGTCTCCTTTTGTTTATGTGGTTTACAATGTTTATTGATTTGTGAATATTGTACCATCCTTGACTCCCTGGGATGAATCCCACTTGATAATGGTATATGATCTCTTTCATGTATCGCTGTACAGGGTTTGCCCATATTTTGTTGAGGATTTCAGTGTCCATGTTCATAAGCAATATTGGCCTGTAGTTTTCTTTATTTGCTGTGTCTTCATCTGGTTTTGGGACTGGGATGATTCTTGCTTCATAAAAAGAGTTTGGGAGTCTTCCCTCTTCTTGGATTTAGATAGGCTGATAAGGGTAGGAGATAACTATTCCTTACATGTTTTGTCAAATCCTCCTGTGAAACTGTCTGATTCAGCACTTTCTGTGCCGGGAAATTTTTGATTACTGCTTCAATTTCACCAGCTGTTATTGGTCTATTCAGGCTTTCTGCTTCTTCTTCATTCAGTTTCTAGAAATTTGTCCATTTCACCTAGGTTTTCAAATTTCTTGGCATATAATTGTTCATAGTAACTTCTTACAACCTTTGTATTTCTGTGGTGTCAGCTGTAATCTCTTTCATTTCTGATTTCATTCATTTGGGTCATCTCTCCTTTTCTCTTTTTGAACCTGCCTAAAGACTTGTCTATTTTGTTTATCTTTTCAAGAAACCAGCTCCTGGATTTATTGATTCATTGGATTGTTCTTTTAGTCTCTATGTTAATTTTTCTATTATCTTGGTTATTTCCTTCCTTCTACTCTCTCTGGGTTTTGTTGTTTTTGTTTCTCCAGTTCTGGTAGATTTAGAGAAGATTGTTTTTTGAAATGTTTCTATCTTTTTAGGTAGGTCTCAATGGCTATGAATTTCCCTCTCACAATTGCCTTTGTAGTGCCCCATAGGTCTTGAAGATGTTGTGTGTTCATTTTCATTTGTTTCTAGAAACTTTTCAATTTCTTCTTTAATCTCATCATTAACCCATTGATTGTTTAATAGCATGCTATTCAGTCTCCAGGAATTTGATTGTTTTTGAGTTTTGCCCTTGAGGTTGGTTTCTAGTTTCAGGCCCTTGTGGTCTGAGTAAATGCTTGCTATGATTTCAATTCCCTTGCATTTGTTTAGACTTGTTTTGTGTCCTATTATGAGGTCTATCTTCGAAAATATTCCATGTGCATTTGAAAAGAATGTGTATTTTTCTTCCTTGGGTTTAGAGATATTATATATATATATATATATATATATATATATATATATATATATATATATATATTCAATTTAGTCCATTTGATCTAATGTGTTGTTCAAGTGAACAATATCCTTGTTGGTATTTTGTTTGGAAGATCAATCCATTTTTGCCAGTAGGATATTAAAGTCTCTTACTGTAAGGGTGTTGCTGTCTATATCTCTTTTGGACTTCTCCAAAATTTTCTTATATATTTGAGTGCTTCTATGTTGGGTGTATGCATGCTTATAATGTTTATATTTTTTTCATGGATTCTTCCCTTGAATATTATGAAGTGTCGTTCTGTGTCTCTTTTTACAGCCTTAGTTTGGAAGTATATTTTGTCTGATATAAGTATTGCTACCCTGGCTTTTTTTTCTTATCCATTCAATTGGAATATTTGTTTCCAACCCTTCACTTTCAGTCTGTGTAGGCCTTTTGTTCTCAGGTCAGTCTCTTGTAAGCAGCATGTGTGGGTCATATTTTCTTATCCATTCTGCTATCCTAACTCTTTTGATTGGAGCATTTAATCCATTTACATTTAAGGTTATTGATGATAGACACTTGTTCATTGCAATTTAACCCCTTTGTACCTATGTTCCTGTTTCTCTCACTCTTTTTCTTCATCTTTTTAAAGAAGTCTTTTAGCATATCTTGCAATGCTGGTTTGGTGGAGATATATTCCATCAGCCTTCTTTTGTCTGTGAAGCTCCTATTTCACCTTCCATTTTAATTGAGAGCCTTGCTGGGTAGAGTAGTCTTGGTTGCAGGACTTTGCTTTTCATTACTTGGACTATTTCATTCCATTCCCTTCTAGCTTGTAGTTTTTCTATTGAGAAGTCAGCTGCTATCCTTATCAGGGCTCTCTTGTATGTTACTTCCAGTTCCTCCCTCACTGCCTTTAAGGTATTCTCTTTGTAATGGTATTTTGCCATTTTCATTTGATGTGTCTTGCAGTGGGCTTCATCGGGACCCTATGTGCTTCCTGGATTTGTATGATTTTTTATCTCATCAAATTAGAAAATATTTCCATCATTACTTTTACAAAAATGTTTTCTATCCTTGGTCCTCTTCTTCTCCCTCTGGTATCACTATTATATAGATATTATTACATTGCACATTGTCCTGCAGTTCCCTTAACCCTTCTTCCTTCTTTTCAAGTTTTTTGCTTCCTTTTCTTGCTCTTCCTGGGAGTTTTTTTCTACCTTGCCATCCAGCTTGCTGATTCAATCCTCTGCTTCATCTGGCCTGCTTTTGATGCCTTCTATTGTGTTCTTCAATTCAGAGATTGCATTCTTCATTTCCTCATAGCTCTATTAATAGTGTCTATATCCTTTTTCATGCTGATATTGTTTGCTATAAGTTCCTCATAGTTTACCAGTAGTTTTTGGTAATTCTCAGTGAGCTCATTGAGCTCCTTATATCCATTGCTTTGAACTCAGTATCTGATAGTTGACTTACCTCTATTTCATTTAGCAGTCTTTCTGATGATTCCTCCTTTCCTTTTGATTGGGGGTTGTTTCTTTGTCTTCCTATTTTTTGTGAGTTCCTTTTTGTCTGCTTCTGCTTCTTAAATTGATCTGTTTTGACTCCCCATTTTTGTGGTATGAATTTCTATGGTAGGGGGCCTGTGACATTCAGTGGTGCAGTCTCCTTGACCTCCTGAACTTGATGCTCTCGGGATGTCCTTTATACCATACATGTTGGCTTTCTGAATGCAATTGAGCTTTTATTGTTGCAGGGTCATTGTTTAGTAGGTCATTCCTTCCAGCTGATGGACTTAAGGTCCCTCACCTTATCACATCTTGTATGCTGTTTGCAGTTGCTGCTAGAAAGATACCACAAAGCCCAAGAAACAAATTTACATTTACAAAAATATCTCCCCCATGCAATCCCACTATCAAGAGCAAATGAACTAGTATTGATAAGGGTGTAAAGAGGTTAAGACTACTATAACAAAGGAGAGAAATAAACTATAGTTTAAAATCTAGTGACTTAATATGCACAAACTTGATAGACAAGAAATGAATGTTAAAATGCTATGCAAGAAAGAAAATTTGCTATCATGGAGAAGACCACAGTGGGTTTCATCTCAGTAACCTCTAATACTTATCACTGTTTTTTTTTTTCCTGGATTCGCCTCTAGTGATATGAGATGTCGAACTCATTTGACCTTAGGCAGCCTTCTCAGAGACTGCCAGGGATATACAGTGTGTGGCTGTCTCCTGTAGTTGTTATTCTAATCACTCTGCAATCAACAGTCAAGCTTAAACCCCATAGGGTGGAGCAGAATCCCTCCCTCAGGCTGCTGCTGCTCAGAGGGGAGTGGTCTGCCTGAGCAGGATGGCTGCTGCCATCTGGGGGATAACTCAGCATGGGGATCCCAGCATCTACTTTATCATCTCTGTCCTGAAAGCTTCTGTTTCCAGTCTCTCCTCAGGCATTTCTAGCCCACTCTGTCCCTGCCTTTGCCAGAGTCCAGGGTAAGTGCCTACAAGTTAAAATTTGTGTGTTGGCCCATTACACAGCTCTTTGAGTCTCCAACTATCCATCTCTGGCAGAGAGCTACCCTGTTGCTTTTTGTGTATTGGGGGTTTCTGGTGCTGTGGAGTGGGGATCCCAGCTTACAGTTTAGATCCCACACTTCTCAGGGAAATCCAACTGCTGGCTCTCCCTCCCTGCTGTCTGTAGGCTCCCATTCAGCTTTCTCAAGTCTCCACCATACTTTCTACCAGTCAGGTTGTGCTGAAGCTGATTCTTCTGTCTGTCCAATGTTACAAGGCTTCTCTCTTGCTATTGTTCAGCTGTTTGTTCCAAGTAATTTCTCCACAATTTAGTTGTAATTACAGATTGGTCCTGGGAGGAAGTTAGTGTGGCTTCCATTCACTCCTCTGCCATCTTGCCTCCTTCTGTATGTTCATTGTAACATTATTTACAATAACCAAGATATGGAAGGAACCTAAGTGTTCATCGATAGATTAATGGTAAAGAGGTGATATATACTTACAGTGGAATACTAGTCATAAAAAAGAATGATATCTTACCATCTGTAACATGGATAGACCTAGAGAGTAGTTAGTTAAATGAAATAAGTCACAGAGAGAAGACAAATACCAAATGATTTCACTTATATGTAGAATCTAAAAAAACAAACAAACAAATAAATGAAAAAAGAAGCAAACTTACAGATACAGAAAATGTTCTGATGGTTGCCAGATGGGTGCACGGTTTAGGAGAAGGGTGAATGGGGGAAAGGATTTAAAAAGTACTAATTGATAGTTACAAAAATAGTCACAGAAATGTAAGGTATAGCATAAGGAATATTTAGTCAATAATATTGTAGTTATAATGAATAGTGCTAGATGGGTATTAGACTTGGGGTGATCAGTTTGTGAGTTATATAAATATAAATGAAACTAATGTCGACTTTAATGTATGTCAACTCTAATTAAGAATAAAAAATTATTTTAAAAATTAAAATGAATTAAGTATACATATAATATATAAAACATATGTCCTTGTGAAAGTGTTCTCCATAGTGACAACCATTGTATGCCAGATTATTGTTATGCCTCTAGCTGTATGATTGAGAAGAAACGCTAGAAACAGACTTATAAAGAATATTTCCTCATCATCTATAAAACCAAGCAAAGATGCGAAATATTCACATTGGTGTTTTAGTACATTTTCTCTGCACTTCAAGCCAAATCCTATCCAGGAACTACTCTGCTAATGCAATAGAAGAAATCATTGTTGTAGAAAGGGAAATACAGGTAGTTGGTATCATATCACCACTTCATTCTCTCACTTTAAGGACGTCTTGAGATGACAAATCATAATAAAGCTGTTTGTGGTTTCTTAAAGAATGAGCAGAGATGGGAGATTTGCATGTTAATGATATCAAGATAAGACAAGATTTCATCCATCTCACCAGAGAAGTGTTTTTTGCCAATAAATATTCAAAATTGTTGCCTGCTACTGTATTAGCACTCGCCACACTGGAAATGACCCAGCACATCTGTACCGGGTCAGCCAACTAAACCAAGAAGAGCCCTATACATTTATCCAGGGACTCTTCTAAATTCCCATATCTGACCAAAACTGGTGCTTACTGTTGCAAGGTGCCCTCTTAATATGGCTGTGAATTCAGGCAGATGATGGCCAACCCCTGTTTACCTTGGAGCCAGTTTGTTTTATTAGGACAGCTTTACTTAGCTCCATTCTACGTTCATCTATTAATTTACCTCAAATATGAAGGGGACATGTGAATTCCCTGATTTTCACATTCTTAGAGAACATCTTCACCTTAGCCTTCAACTACCAATAACAGTAGATAATAAGATCACTAACACAAAAATAAATAAATAATAAATAAAATTGTCAATAGAATAAAATTATTTGTATATGATATTTTTATCTATACAGTATATTTATTTTCTCTGCAGGGTGAGGCACTGGGTATTATCTTTTTCTTTTTTGCATTCTTTGATGTTTTTATTTTATGAAAATGGTAATTTCAAATCTCTTAGATGAATACAAAGTTTTAGTGAAGGAGGCCTTGTGGCCTCATTTAGAAGAACATGGCTACATTCTTCTGGCCTTAAAATTTCAGGAAGGGCACTTCAAATGGCTTTGTGTTTGCATATTTCAGTGCCAGAGCATAAGAATAGACCCTAGCATCCACTGTCAGATGTTCTTCAGCTACCAGGGATTCAAGTCTCTTCATCAGGTCATTCTTTAGTAAGGAAATTACTTCCACAAATTCTCCATCTGCTGGCTTTGGCTTAGGCCTCACATTTTCAACCTCATCTCCATTAATAGTTACTGTCACGATGTGTGTGCTACAGTTTGACAAACCTGGCTCCATAAAGACAGCTGGAGAACATTCAGCAACATCACCTTTATAGTCAGTTTCTTCCTCCAGCTCTCGCAGAGCAGCTGCTTCTGGGCTTTCATTATCATCTGTGAGACCTGCAGGGGATTCTAGGCAGTAGCATCCCAAGGCTGGTCAGAACTGTTTCACCAGAACAATAGATTCATAATGAAGAGTTTGTTGCATCACTGGGATAATTGTTACACCATCAGCCGGCTATCCTTTTCTCATTGTATGTTTCACAGTTTCCCAAGTTCTTGTTTTACCAGTAGGATCCATGTAAGTTGTTTTTTTCAAACTTGACCCATTTTCCTTCTGCCATTAACTCCTCTGAAATAATAAACTGTTTGGTTTTTCAAGAAGAATCCGCTGGTTCTTGGTTTTCCATTTTCAAACTAATTAGTCTTTCCAGTCCTTAGGCAAGTTCAAACTTCCAGGGCAGTGCGTATCCAGCTGAGAAAGCAGAGTCATGCAGTTCTTAAAGTCCACTTCTCAATACTTTGGAATTCCATTCCTAGGACCCAAACTGTGGTGTGCATGTGTGTGTGTGTGTGTGTTTGTGTGTACACTAAAAGTACTCCCCACAATTCTCTCCAGATATTTTCTATTCTATTCTATTTTCTCTTGTTTATTTTTTAAATTTTTTGTCACTTTTCCCACTACCACCACCCCAGCCATCCCCACCTCCCACCCTCATTCCTACCCTCCTTTGCCTTTGTCCATGTGTCCTTTATGCATGTTCTTTGACAACCCTTCCTCCTAATCCCTCCAGTGTCCCCTCCCATCTCTGCTTTGGTTAGTGTCAGTTTGTTCTTAATTTCAATGTCTCTTTTTATTTTTCTTGCTTGCTTGTTTGTTTTGTTGGTTATGTTTCATTTATATATTCTTTTTTATTGAGGTAAAATTGGTATATAACATTATATAAGTTTCATGTGTACAACATTATAATTTGATATCTGTATACACTATAAGCAAATTAATTTTTATAAATTTTGATGGGAGAATCCTTCTTAACAAGGTACATAACGCATCATAAAGAAAAAATAAAGATTTTGTTACATAATCTTAAATTTTGAGACTTCTGGTCAAGATGGAGGCATAGGTAAACATGCTTCACCTCCTCATGTAACCACACAAAGAATTACAGATAGACCTTAAAACAAATAACACCCAGAATCATCAGAAAATACAGCTGTGTGGAAGTCTGACAACCAAAAGAAGCTACATTCATCCAGATGTGTACGAGGGGCAGAGATGCAGAGGTGCAGAGATACAGTGCAGTGAAGAGAGAAGGAAGTAGCAAAATGGGTGGTCCCACATTGACATGTGGTCAATAGAACTTGGGAGGGATACCTTAGGAGCAAGCAATCCCAGTTCCAGGATAGACTGAACAGCCTAGGGTTCCAGGGCCAAGAAGATAAATCCCCATAACTCCTGGCTGTAAAAACCATAGGAGGTGATATGGCAGAATAAACTGCCAGATTTTCAGGAGACTCCACTTAAAGGGTCCTCATGGACTTAAAATTTATGCAGACCCACCCACTCTGGGATTCAGCAATAGGGCAACAGCTGGAAGAGCACCAGTAGCACAGGGCAAGTACTAGGCAAACCTCCAAAAGCCAGTCAGAGGAATTGTCCCCCTTGAAGCCCTTCCCCAAGAGAGTCACAAAGCACTGAAGTGGGTTGTCTGGCCCTAATCATTAACTAAGGCTCCACCCCACAAAATTTACAGTTGCCTTTTCTAAAATAGGCCATGCTACTAAGAAAGGGAGTCATAGCAGCTTTACATACTGCACAGAAATAAACACAGGGATGCTCCCAAATTGAAGAGACAAAGAAATATTGTCCAACCAATATAACAGAACAAAATCCCAGAAAAAGAACTAAACAAAATGGAAATAAACATTCTATCAGATGCAGAGTTCAAGACAATAGTGATCAGGATTCTCAAAGAACTCATGGAGTGGGGCAACAAAATTAAAAAGACCCAAGAAGAAATGAAGGTGACACTAAGTAAAATAAAGAAAAATGTGCAGAGAACCAATAGTGAAGGGAAGGAAGCCAGGATTCAAATCAATGATTTGGAACACAAGGAAGAAATAAGCATTCAATCAGACCAGCAAGAAGAAAAAAGAATTAAAAAAAAAAAGGAGAGTATAAGGTGCCTCTGGGACATCTCCAAACATACCAACATCCAAATCATAGGGATGCAACAAAGAGAAGACAAAGAGCAAGAAATTGAAAGCTTATTTGCAAAAATAATGGAGGAGAACTTCCTTAATCTGTCAAAGGAAATAGACTTCCAGGAAGTACAGGAAGCTCTGAAAGTTCCAAAGAAGTTGGACCAACCCCACAGAAGCACACAGCAAGGCAAATCATAATTACATCACCCAAAATGAAAGAAAAGGAGAGAATCTTAAAAGCAGCAAGAGAAAAAGAGACAGTTACCTGCAAAGGAGTTACCATAAGTCTGTGAGCTGATTTCTCAAGAGTAACCTTACAGGAAAGAATTGCTGCAAAGTAGTATTCAAAGTTATGAAAGGCAAGGACCTCCATCCAAGATTACTCTATCCAGCAAAGCTATCATTTAGAATGGAAGAGCAGATAAAGTGCTTCCCACATAAAGTCAAGTTAAAGGAGTTCATCATCACCAAGCCCTTTTATATGAAGTGTAAAAGGGACCTAAGAAAAAGATGATCAAAAATATTAACAGTAAAATGGCAACAAACCCATAACTATTAACAACTGAACCTGAGAGAAAAAAAACACTAAGCAAACAACCAGAACAGGAACAGAATCATAGATATGGAGACCATTTGGAGGGTTATCAGCTGGGAGGGGAAAGGGGGAGAATGGAAGAAAAGGTGCATGGATTAAGAAGCATAATTTGTAGGTACAAAATAGACAGGGGGATGTTAAGAACACTATAGGAAATGGACAAGCCAAAAATCTTATACGCATGACCCATGGACATGAACTAGGGACAGATTGCTGGAGGCAATAGGAGTGCTAGACAGAGGCAGACAAAGGGGGAAAAATTGAGGCAACTGTAATAGCATAATCAACAACATATATTTAAATTTTTTAATATTTATATGACAAATACCATAAAAAAGTTAAAAGACAAGCAAGAGGCAGAGAAAAATGTTTGTAACATTATTAACAATATCTAGTAATAATTCCAAGAATATATGGAACTCTTAGAAAAATAAAAGATTTTAAAAGACAACATAGTATGAAATTTAGACAAAGCATATAATTATGAAATTCATAGCAAAAGGTCAATAAACATATGAAAGATGCAGTATTTGAGTAAATTGAGTAAATTTTAAGACAAATAGTGATAAGGAGGGAGATACCAAGAGACAAATTGAATTTTCATTGAGACAAAGAAGCAACCATTGATTTAAGAAAAATTGGTGCCTTCAGTACTGTATTCTTATTCAGAAACATAACTGGTCTCTCCATTTATTCAGGTTTTGTTGTATCCTTTAATGAATGTAATTGCTCAATTTATGTTGATGTACTTTTTTATTAAATGTTTTTAAATTCTCTTTCAGAGTTTTCTCAAATGCAGGTCACTCCCCTGTTGCTAAGTATTTTGTTGCTGTCATAATACATTATCTTATTGTATTGCATTAAGTAATAAGCAAATAAGAACTCTAGTAAAAGTTCAAGGTACATTATCTGAGAACCATGGGGAAAAACATGAATATCTCAGAGAAGGGTTGAAACTGTTTTTTTAAAAAACTGGGTCAGTTTTGACACATGGCATATGAGAAAGTGTGAAGCTGGGAGAGAAATAAGACAATACTGTTTGGTGCATGAAGGAACTAGTTTTGGTCCTAGGGCAGAAGATGCTGAGACCTACAAAACAAAGCACAGAGTACAGGATATTCTGGGATGCACCAGGGGCTGACTGTTTTTTACACACACCACTTCTCCACTCCTTTTCTCTTCCCCCCACCTAAAACCCAAACTCTTGGGTTTCTTCCTTATCTTTTCCACATACTTCTCCTTCCCCCAGACTGCAATGTCAGACTTCTGGGCCTCTCGACTGGAATAAAAGTCTTGAACTAAACCACCCATTGAAGGGAGGCATGTTGCTGCTTCATGTCTGACATTAGGATGGATGGGTGTGTGGGCTCTACCTTCGGCATTTGCTCTCCTGGACTTGGATACCTCTTGTCACTGCACATTGGTAACTAAATTCTGTTTTTTCCACCTCACTCTGGCTACTTGACATACCTTTGGTCTCCCCAGCTAATTCTCCAGGTTATGTGTGGTTATCCTGACAGTCCCACTTGTCTGTTTAGATATCTCATTCAGGTCTTCCCAGATGTGAGGACAGATGTCTCTAAAGATACATATTTATACTGCTGCCCTCCAGAAACAGAGATGATTAGACTTTCAGGTCCATGTGCATCAATTCTAAACCCTTCATTAGCACAATGAAGCCAAACTATCTCTGAAAATTTGCAGCAGTAAATGTGACCTGGTGGATGTTTCCTGAGCATTTTTTCCTTTACCTCAGAGAGGTAACAAATTGAGAACTTAAATAAGGCTAGCATATTAACCCACCAACCCACATCTGCTGACACTCAATGGAATAGCTCCAATGTTTTAACCAGTAGCAAAGTCCATATAAAGAGACCACGATATGGAAATCCACCTTTAAAATGAAGGCTTGTCTTGAAATCACCACATTCCTCTCATTCCCAGGAGGTAGATTGTGATGACTAGCACATAAGAATAAGAACAGCATTTCCAGGAATTTGGGCAATCCTGGGGTTGCATAGCAAGACATGGGCCATCTCTGAGAAATAAATAGACACCTCACTCAGCTTCTGTTTAAATTCTCCTGTATCTATTTGGAAAACAGAGTTTGGAAAGTTAAAAGCAGCTTTTCTAAACTCCCCACCAGATAAGATCCTGGATGATTTAGTTTCTGCCAATCAAATGAGCTTTCATCACACTTTAATTTGGAATAAAATTAAATAATTCTGTAAATGGACTAAGTACATCAATTAAAAAACAGAGATTGACAAAGTACATTTAAAACGTGATCCAAATATGTGAGAAATTACTTCAAGTGTAACAATACAAGCAGACTGAAAGTAAAGGAGTGGAAAAGGATATATCATGCAAACATTAATCAAAGAAAGCAGGAGTAACTATATTAATATCATATGAAGTAGATTATGGAGCAAAAATAGTTACCAGAGACAAAGAGACACATTATTTAATGATAAAGGAGTCAGTCTACTAAGAAGATACAATAACATAAATGTGTGCACCAAAACAACAGAGCTACAAAACAGGCAAAGCAAAAAGTTACAGAACCAAAAGAAGAAAAAGACAAATCAACAATTATAATTGAAAAGGTTCAAAGGTACCTCTCTCAACTATTGGTAAAATTACTAGACTGAAAACAGGCAAAGATATCATCAGTCAACAGGAGCTACTCAACATTTATAAAACACTCATCAGTAGAAAACACATTCTTTTCCAGTGCCTAGACAGACAATAGCTTAAGCCATAAATCTAGCCTCAACAAACTAAACAAACTGAAATCACAGTGTATTCTCTGACTACAACAAAAACAAACCAGAAATTAATAACAGAAGGATAATAGAAAAACCTTCAAATACATGGAAACTAAACAGCACACTTGTAAATAGAACATATCAATGGAAATTAAAAATTCATTGAACAAAATGAAAATGAAAATATAACATTAAACTTCATGTGACACAGATAAAAGTACTGCTGACAGGGAAACTTGCAGCACTAAATGCATACAATAAAAAAAGAAGAGTTTCAAAAACTTAAGCTTCCCCTACACCTCAAGAACTTGGAAAGGAAGAGCAAAATAAATCCAAAACAAGTTTCTGAAAATAATAAAGGTGAGAGCAGAAATCAGGGAAGTTGATAATCAATAAGGAAATCAATGAAACAAGGAGCTTTGGAAAGATTATAAAATTGACAAACATCCAACAAGATGGACAAATTAAAATAAGAGAAGACACAAATTATTGCACGGGGGAGGGGGGCTTTCCATAGGTTCCCCCCTGGCCACCATGGATGAGAATAAGTCTACCATGATATGATCTGCTTGGGGAGGAAAGGTGGTTGATCTCTCAAAGGAGAAGGGCCAAGAGCCTTTTGCTCAATGGGCTTTTATTGGGTTCATTTTGCACAGGAATACAGGCCCTTTAATCATTGCCAGGCAGTAAGGATCAAACAATAGATAACATACAAAGAATTCTGAGGGCCTATTTTGAGTCAGGGTCAGATAGCTAAAGAGCAATAAAACTTTGAGGAACAAACTCACTTCTTGATTGGACCCTTATTTAATTGAGAGTATTCTAAACAAAGGAGGTTTAACAGGATTTTGCATATTCGTTCTTAGGCCTAATTGCCCTAGGAACCTGCCCTTTCTAGCACAGGGTGGTACCCACCACCAACATTGTTTCAGGCTTGAGGCATTGTCCCAGGCTTAAGTGAGGCAGAGGAAGCAAGGCAACCAAGAGATTAGGAGACTTCTTGAAGACAGAATGAGGACTCAGACTACATCAGGATAGCCGAGGGGCAGTGGTTCATCACCCCCTTTTGCTATAGCCCCCCAAGCCCTTCCTTGGGGCCTCCATGTGATCATGCCTGTCTTAGGTTGTTCCACCCTTGGGGAATCTTGCCCATCATTGGCTAACTGATCAAGCATTGGGGGCCAGGCAAGGTGAAGAAAAAGGAGCAGAAGCAGTGCCCCTGCCAGGGAGATAAGCCTTGTCTCCTTAGTGGCTTACAGTCCAAAGGTTACTTACTCAGCCTTAGCCATTAGGGAGGTTACAGCTTAGCCTAAGTGTTACACTCTTAGCCTTAGGGGGGTTACAGCTTCTGAAACCAGGCAGGGTGGTTCCCAACAAATTACCAATATCAGAAATGTAGGACTTCCAGCAAGATGGAGGCATAGGTAGACACACTGTGCCTCCTCGCACAACCAAAATTAAGGACAACAAAGATTTAGAAACAAGAAAACCACCAGAACTGATGGAAAATTGAGTTGTATGGAAGTCCAACAACCACTCATCCAGACTGGTAACAGGGACGGAGTCACAGCTGGAAAAACTGGAGATGCGAACTCAGGCACACCGGCAGCAGCAGCTGGCAGACCCAGGCACAGGGTGGCAACTGTGCAGACCCAGAGAGGCTGCACAAGGCAGCTGGCTGACCAGGTGGTCCCACATTCATGCACAGATAATCCAGGTGAAGGGGAAGCAGAGGAAGGGACTGGAATCCCAGAGAGAGCAGAACAAGCACAATTGTTCCCTGTCAGACCCAGCCCCCACATACAGTGTCACTACCCAGAGACTGGGCTGCCCCACCCTGGGGAACACCTAAGGCTCCACCCCTCACTAGTAGCAGCCTTAACCGGACAAACAAACAAACAAACAAACAAACAAAAATGGCTCAAACCAGAGAACAAATCAAAGCCCCAGAGCCAATTCATCTAAGCAATGAAGAGATAGCCAACCTATCAGATGCACAGTTCAAAGCCCTGGTGATCAGGATACTCACAGAATTGGTTGATTTTGCTCACCAATTAGATGAAAAAATGAAGGCTGCCATAAGTGAAATGAAGGAAAATGCACAGGGAACCAATAGAGAAAAGAGAGGAAAACTGGGACTCAAATCAATGGAGTGGACCAGAAGGAAGAAAGAAACAACCAAACAGAAAACAAGGAAGAAACAAGAATTCAAAAAAAAAATGAGGAGAGGCTTAGGAACCTCCAGGACATCTTTAAACATCCCAACATCCGAATTATAGGGGTAACAGAAGGGGAAGAAGAAGAGCAACAAGTGCAAAAGTTATTTGAACAAATAATAAAGGAGAACTTCCCCAATCTGGAAAAGGAAATAGACTACCAGGAAGTTCAGGAAGCTTAGAGAGTCCCAAAGAAGTTGGACCCAAGGATGAACACACCAAAGCACATCATAATTACATTAACCAAGATTAAAATGAAGGAGAGAATTCTAGAAGCAGCAAGGGATAAGGGGACAGTCACCTACAAAAGAGTTCCCATCAGACTGTCAGCTGATTTCTCAAAAGAGACCTTACAGGCAAGAAGGGGCTGGAAAGAAGTATTTGAAATCTTGAAAGGCAAGGACCTACATCCAAGATTGCTCTATCCAGCAAAGTTGTCATTTAGAATGGAAGGGCAGATAAAGTTCTTCTCAGATAAGGTCAAGTGAAAGGAGTTCATCATCACCAAGCCCTTATTATATGAAATGTTAAAGGGACTTATCTAAGAAAAAGAAGATAAAAAATAGGACAGTAAAAAGATGGCAAACTCACAGATATTAACAACCACACCTAAATCAAAAGCAAACTAAGCAAACACCTAGAACAGAAACAGAAACACAGAAATGGAGATCACATGGAGGGTTAGCAACAGGGGAGTGGGAGGAGGAGAGAGTGGGAAAAGGTACAGAGAATAAGTAGCATAGACAGTAGGTAGAAAATAGGCAGGGGGAGGGCAAGAATAGTGTGGGAAATGTAGAAGCTAAAGAACTTATGACACATGAAAATGAACTAAAGGAGGGAATGTGGGTTGGAGGGGGTATACAGGGTGGAGGTGAATGATGGGGGAGAAATGGGACAACTGTAATAGCATAATCAATGAAGTATATTAAAAAAGAAATGTAACAGAGATGTCAAAAGGAAAAAAGAATACTATGAACAACTCAACACACATAAATTTGAACACTTAGATTAAATAGACAAATTCCTTGAAAAGGACAAATTACCCAGTGTACATAGTTTGAATAGCCCATAACAATTATGGAATTTGAATTTGTAATTTTAAAATCCCCAAAAACAAAATCTTCAGGCCCAGATGATGTCTCTGGAGAATTTTACCAGATGTCTAAAGAAGTAATAAAATTCTATACATCTTCTCCAGAAAGTAGAAGAGGAAAGAACACTTAATAAAAATTTTTAATTTTGTTAAGAGAATAATAAGACAAAGTACAATGTGTGAGAAAATATTATCAAGCCACATATCTATCAAAGGACTAATATCTAGAATATATAAAGAGCCTCAACAGTAAAAAAAAAAAATATATATATATATATATATATACACAAAAGATACATAGAGGCATTTTAACAAAACAGATATACGGATGGCAAATAAGTACATGAAATGATAGTCAAAATTAACTTTTAGGGAAATGCAAATTAAAACCATAATGAGATATCACTATATACCTGACAGAATGGCTAAAATTAAAAAATACGTATTGATAACATCAAAATGCTGAAATGAATGCATAAAATCTGATCACTCATACATTGCTGGTAGGAATTTAAAATGGTGCAGCTACTCCTAAGAACAATGTGGCAGTTTCTCTAAAAAGCGCTAAATGTGCAATTACCATACAACCCAGTAATAACTGGCATGAAACCTGGAGCTGAATTAATTAAGGGATGACACTTAAAGCAATGATGTCTTATGTTCACATAAAAACTTGCCCTGGATGGTGTGGCTCAGTAGATTGAGTGCTAGCCTGTGAACCAAAGGGTCACCAGTTCAATTCCCAGTCAGGGCACATGCCTGGGTTGTAGGCTGGGTCAGAGAGGCAACCACACATTGATGTTTCTCTCTTCTTTCTCCTTCCCTTCACCTTTCTCTAAAAATAAATAAATAAAATATGTTTTTAATAAAAAACGTGTTCACAAACATTTATAGCAGCTTTATTCATACAGTTGAAAACTGGAAACAAACCAGATATCTTTTAATAGGTAAATGGTTAAATAAGTTGGGTATATCCAATACCATGGAATGATACTTAGCAATGAAAAGAAACTATTGAGTTCAGTTTGGGCAGCTTGGCCAGGTGGTGGATATGCATCCATCATGCAGGAAGACTTTCTGGGTATTAGACCAAGATAGCAGCCTGTCTTCTCTAGAATGTAGGTCTTTCTGTCTGTACTTCTGGAGGCTACTCTAGGTGTAGAGCCAGCCCACTCTTTGGTGTGCTTCTCTTGTACAAATCAGAACAGCAACTTCTGCCTAGAGCCCACCATCTGCTCTGACTCTAACAACTAATGCATGACCATCTATGCCTATTTGTTGCGGCTGGTGGTGGGAACATGGTGGACTTTGGCCACAGCCTGAACAAAGGCTGCTCCCTGGTCTGCCCCACCCCTACCCCAACATCAACCTTGGTGTGCTGTCCATGGTCACCCACTGTTGCCAGAGTTTCCCATGTAACATTAGCGTGGCTGATGGCAGGCTGTAGCACAGTGCCACTGTGCTAGTCCCCAGGACTGTACTTGGCCTTAGTTTCCTGCTCAGCCTGCTATCAGCTGTGCTGTGCCTTGACCCCTGATGCTGTGACTCTGTGCAGGGCACACTCCTGCAGCTCAGGAAGGAAAGCCCAGACCCACCCAGATGCCTAAACTCCTCACCTTGCCTGATTACAACCCCTTTGTCCTCAGTCCTCACCATCAGGCCTACTTCCTGCACCTAGGCCTTCCCCCAGTGGTGCCAGCTGCCCTCACTTCCAGGTGTTAAAATGTAATGTTCCTTGCATCATGGTCCCACTGGAGCCTGTGGGTCCAGGAGTCAGAACTGAGTCATGGGGACACACTGGGAAGGGTACATAAGACCCAGGCCCTTATTCCATATGGGCCTTGTCCACCCCAGACAGTGGTGTGTAGTATGTGCATTTTGGCACTGTGTCTTGGAAGGGACAGCATGCTGTGGTTGTGGATATGCCCAGCTGTATAGACAGGTGTGTCTGTGTGGTCTTGTTGGGCATGCACCAAAGAGCAGTGAGGGTGAGAGACCTAAGAGCCCTAAAGGCCAAGCTTCAACACCAGAGCTATTCTTGGGCATTTCCATATCCACCCTCCACTCACTTCAACAGCAGCCTCAAGGTCTAGACTATAGGCCCAGGAATCAGATCCCACCTCAAATCCAGCTGTGGCTGCCACTTGTTCCCTACTGTCAATGCCCATACTGTAGTCCTCCTGTTGCCTTAGTGCCTCATATAAACAAATGTGGAAGAAACGAAGGAAGGAAAGGTGGGAGGGCAGGAGGGAGGGAGGGAGGGAGGGAGGGAGGGAGGGAGGGAGGGAGGAAGGAAACCCCAATTGTATCCACAAAGAAAAAATAAACAGCATAAATGGCATCCCAAGAGCATGAAATTCAGGAGATCAAGGAGACTGCACCATTGAATTCCACAGGTCTCCTCCGTAGCAGTTCACACAACAAAGCAAGGGAGTCAAAGAAAATCAATTTAAGAAGCAGAAGAAAACAAGAAGGCTCTCCCCTAAATGGGAAGACAAAGAAACAAACCCCAGTTGAAAGGAAAGGAAGAATCTCCAGAAAGAGTGCTAAATGAAATAGAGGTAAGTCAACTATCTCATATTGAGTTCAAAACAATGGTTATAAGGAAGCTTAATGAGCTCAGTGAGAATTACCAAAAAAATACTGGGAAACTATGAGAAACTTACTGCAAAATATATCAGCATGATAAAGAAAATAGAAACTGTCAACAAGAGCCAAGAGGAAATAAAGAAAACAATTTCTGAATTGAAGAACATAGTAGAAGGAATCAAAAGCAGGCTAGATGAAGCAGAGGATTGAATCAGCAAGCTGGATGACAAGGTAGAAAAAAACTCCTAGAAAGAGAGAACAGGAAAATAGACTCAAAAGAAAAAAAGAGGGGATAGAGGAACTGCAGGACAGTATGAAATGTAATACTGTCCATGCAATAGTGATACCAGAAGGAGAAGAAGAGGAACAAGAAATAGAAAACCTGTTTGAAAAAGACAATGACAGAAAACTTCTCTAATTCAATGAGAGAAAAAGTCACATGTGTCCAGGAAGCACAGAGGGTTCCAATGAGATGAACCCAAAGAGGCCCACTCCAAGACACATCATATTTCAGATGGCAAATTTCAGGGACAAAGAGAGAATCTTAAAGGCAGCAAAGGAGAAACAAGAAGTAACATAGAATGGAGCCCCAATAAGCAAGCAGATGATTTCTCAACACAAACACTACAAGCCAGAAGGGAATGGCAAGAAGTATCAAAGTAATGAAAAGCAAAGGTATGCAACCCAGACTACTTTACACAGCAAGTCCTTCATTTAAAATGCAAGGTGAGAGACTTCAGGTCAAAATGGAGACTTAGGTAGATACAATTTGCCTCCTCACACAACCAAAAAAAGGATAACAACAAATTTAAAAACAAAAACCAACCAGAGCTGCCAAAAAAATCAAACTGTATGGAAGTCCAAGAACCAAAGAGCTAAAGAAGAAACATTCATCCAGGCCAGTAGCAGAGACAGAATCAGGCAGCCAGGGCAGAGAGGACTCAAGGAAAGGCGATGGCTGGAGGACCAGGCAAGGTGGCTGCTGGCGGTACCGGGTGATCCCACATTTGCATGCAGATAAACTGGGGGTGAAAACTTGGGAGCGAGACAGACAGCACAATCCAGGGTTCCAGCATGGGGATATAAAGCCTCTAAACCTCTGATTGAAAAAAACCCATAGGGGTTCTAGTGGCAGGAGAAATTCCCAGCCTCATGGTAGAGTTTGTTGGAGAGACACACAGGGTCCTAGAATGTACACAAACCCACCCTCATGGGAATCAACACCAGAAGAGCCCAATTTGCATGTGGGTAGCTGAGGAAGTTACTGAAAGACAGCCAAGAGCCATGCAAGCAGCATTGTTCCCTCTCAGACCCCTCCCACAATAGGACCAAAACAGAGTGATGTGGGTTGCCCTGACCTGGTGAATACTTAAGGCTCCACCACTTATTATGTAACAGGTATGCCAGCATGCCTGTTACATAATAAGTGGTGAAGGGTTTACAGGAACAATTATAAAGGACATATGGACAATAATAAGGGGGCATGGAAATAGGGAAGGAAGTCAGGGAGGGCTGGGGTGGTGAGGAGGAGTGAGAGGGAAAGGCAGAAAACTGTACTTGAATAACAATAAAAAAAAGACAAAGCTCATTTCTCAAGAGACCTTACAGGCAAGAAGGGACTGGAAAGAAATGTTTGAAGTCCTGAAAAACAAGGACCTCCAACCGAGATTACTGTATCCAGCAAAGCTATCATTTAGAATGAAAGGGCAGATAAAGCTCTTGCCAGATAAGGTCAAGTTAAAGGAGTTTATCATCACCAAGCCCTTATGATATGAAATGTTAAAGGGACTTATCTAAGAAAAAGAAGATAAAAAATATGAACAGTAAAATGACAACAAACTCACAACTATCAACAACTGAACCTAAACAAACAAACAAAAAAACAAACTAAGCAAACAACTAGAACAGGAACAGACTCACAGAAATGGAGATCACATGGAGGGTTATCAGTGGGGAGGAGAGGAGGGGGGAGAACGTGTAAAAAGGTACAGGGAATAAGTAACATAAATAGTAGGTAGAAAACAGACAGGGTGAGGTTAAGAATAGTACAGTAAATGTAGAAGACACAGAACTTATCTATATATGATCCATGGCATGAACTCAGGGTGGGAAAGCATGTGGGAGTGGGGGTGCAAGTGGAGGGGGAATAAAGAGGGGAAATGGGACAACTGTGTTAACATATTCAATAAAATGTATTTAAAGAAATAAATAAAATAAAGTAAAATGGAAGGTGAAATAAAGAGTTTCTCAGTAAAAACAAGGCTATTTACTATATACCTCCACCAAACCAGCATTGCAATAAAGCATATAATAAAGGGACTCCTTTAAGAAGGGGAAGAAAAAGAGTGAAAGAGACAGGAACAAAGATACAAGGTGAAAAAATGGCAATGAATAAGTACCTATCTATAATAACCTTAAATGTAAATGGAATAAATGCTCCAATCAAAAAACATAGGGTAGCTGAATGGATAAGAAAACATGATCCACACATATACTGCTTGCAAAAGATGGTACAATAGTTACAAATCAATAAATGTAATACATTGCATAAAAAAAGAAAGGCCAAAGTTACATGATCATATCAATAGATGCAGATAAAGCATTTGATAAGGTACAGCACCCATTTATTATAAAAAGCAGAGTTGGATGGAGTAGAGGGAACATTCTCAACATAATACAGGCCATACACAAGAAACCTACAGCCAGCATCATACTCAACAGGCAAAAACTAGATTTCCTACTAAGATCAAGAACAAAACAGGGGTGTCCCTTTTACCACTTCCATTCAAAATATTATTGGAAGTTCTAGCCACAGCTATCTGACAAGATAAAGAAATAAAAGGCATACAAATTGAAAAAGAGGAAGTAAAATTGTGATTGTTTGCTGATGACATGATAATGTACATAGAAAACTCTATAGACTCCACCAAGAAACTACTCAACCTTGCAAGTGAATTTGGCTAAACAGCAGGATACAAAGTCAGTATTCAGAAATCAAAGGCATTTTTGTACACCAATAATGAAATATCAGAATCAGAAATTAGGGGGAAAATTCAATTTCCTACAGCAACAAGAAAAATAAAGTACTTAAAATAAACCTAACCAAGGAGATAAATGACCTGTACTCAGAAAACTATACAACACTGAAGAAAAAAATGAGATACAAATAAATGGAAGCATATACCATGTTCATGGATTGGAAGAATTAACATCATCAAAATGCCCATACTTCCCATAGCAATTTATAGATCAACACAATCCTTACTAAAATACAAATGACATATTTCACAGATATAGAACAAACATTTCAGAAATTTATATGGAACCATAAACAACCCTGAATAGTTGCAGCAATTTTGAGAAAGAAGAACAAGGCAGGAGGGATACCAATACCTGATATCAAACTATGTTACAAGTCCACTGTAATCAAAAGAGTCTTGTACTGGCATGAGAACAGACACATAGATCAATGGAACAGATTAGAGAGCACAGAAATAAACCCACATCTTTATGGTCAATTACTATTCAACAAAGGGGGTAGGAGCATAAAATGGATTAAAAATAGACTCATCATCAGATAGCCTCTTCATTGCTTTGCATGTATTTTCATACAAGCAAAAAAAAATGGAACTGGACCACAGCTTACACCATACACAAATAAAACTCAAAATGGATAAGACTTAAATATAAGTCATAATACCACAAAAGTCCTACAGGAAAACATAGGCAGAAATATTTCAGATACTCCACACAGTGATATTCACTAATACCTTCCCTAGGGCAAGAGAAATAAAGGAAAAAAATAAACAAATGGCACTTCATCAAAATTCAAAGTAATTACAGCTAAAGGAAACATCAGCAAATTGAAAAAGGAACCAACCATATGAGAAAATGTATTTGCCAGTAATACTTCAGACAAGGGTTTGATCTCCAAAATATATAAAGAAATCACATGACTCCACTCCAGGAAGACAACCAACCCAATTAAAAAATGGGCAAAGGACCTGAATAGACACTTATCTGAGGAGGACATATAGAAGGTCCAGAGACATATGAAAGGATGCTCAGTATCACTAGCCATCAGAGAGATGCAAACTGAAACCATAAGGAGATACCACTTCATACCAGTCAGAATGGCCATCATAAAGAAATCAACATTTACTCTCTATTGCCGAGTGTAGCGGTGGCTTCTGCTCCAGGACTCTATCCCCTGTGTTTCTACTTTGTGAGTCGTTTTACTGTAAAAGGGGAAAACAACTTTGTAGCAACTCTGATGCATCAAGAATTTTAAAACTTTTCTCTCTGTCACTAAGAAGGAGTTGTTGAGTATGCCGTCTACCTGAAATCTCTTGCCCAATAAAAGGCAGTTGCGTTGGGGGATGATGTCACCTGGCAGATTTCGAGAGGTTCTTCTACAAGGATGCTGCCGTGGACATCCTGACATTTCTGAAAGGCTCTAATTCTCCAGAGACAAATACAGCTAAAAACAAAAACAAAAACTACAGTCAGCAAACACTAGATGTTCTGCTCAAATATTAATTT